>CAUYSK010034567.1:0-55847 GCA_963575035.1 Avahi laniger
GATTTCTCAACAATTTGCCTATTTTGGGCCAAAGTTAGAATAAGCTGCCTCACATGTTTATTTATCAAACTTATTTAGTGTTCTAAAGGGTTAATATTTATATTTAACCAAAACATTTGTACCCCTGTAATATTCTGAAATCTTAAAAAATAATAAAAGAAAAAAAGAAAAGATGCAGCAACTTCCTGAAGAATTTATGAGGTACTGGTGAGGAACAATAAAAATTAAACATTAGGTGGCAATTTCATTCTTGTTGTACTGCTGTTTGAATAGAGTAGTGAGAAATTCTGTATTAATTTTCCTTGAAATCTTTGCCATCCTGATATTTCTCAGGTTTACAAAATTGTAGGTTCTATAAGACCTGGACTTGTTCTAAATAAAATCTAAGCACTCTATATCCTATACTTCTTAAGAGGTTATCATTCTTTAACTATCAGACAGTACTTAGAATTAAATATAATCCTTAATTAATACTCAGTACCCAAACTCCTTTGATATCATTGCACCAGTTGTCTTTATAAGTGCTATTACTCTTCATTTTTACCTAATAGCCCTGATCAGCCCTTACTCTTCAACTTAACTGTGCTAAATAAGGATGTCAACCAAAATAATAATAATAATAAACCATTAAACTTCTGAAAGATAATAGTCACTCCCTTTTTCAATTTGTTTTCCATTTTCCTCCCTCACTTCAATATTGCTACTTTAAGAAACTTCTTCTAGCTGAGATAGGAAATGCCTGTTGCCAGCAGGGTTTAATGAAACTTTAAAGAGCCTTTTGTCTGCTCTGGTGTTAGGGCAGCATGGCAGCTAGAGCTCTTTAAAGTTTAAATGCCTCCCAGCAGGAGCTGACTAGCTGCTGCCTCAGTAATAGCTGTTCCTGGGTCTTGATCTTAAAATCACCACCACTGTCAAAGTCTTGCTTCTTGGCTTCTCTTTGATGTCTCTCAGCTGTGGTTGGGGTATACCATGCAGGACTCACATCACATGCCCACTTAATTAAACTATGGGTCTTGTCCCTGACTTTGAGATTTTATAAAAGTTGTATCCTTTACATCATTTATCATTTCTTCATCTGGAGTTGGAAGGAATCTTGAAATTTGCATCACTTCATATTCTTTCTGTTACCAATAAGAGAGAAAACTCAATACAAACTGGCTTAGGAAAAGAGAAAATGTATTAGTTTATAGAAATGAAAACTTCAAGAGATATGGTAGCCCAGGTGATATCACTGGTATCCATTTCATAACTCATTTTATCCAGGATGGCTCCATTTCCAGGCCTGATTGATGCTGTTGCCCGCGCCCCCAATTACAGCTTCAAAATCACATTATTATACTAATTTCACAGAAAAGATAGTCTACTCCCTGGTAGGTCAACAGAAACTCATTAAATTGAGTCTGTAGCATTCCTTGGTCTGATCTAGATTGTGTCTCCTCCATCCTTGAACCAGTCATTCTGAGCAGAGGAATGAAAGCCGGGCTGTTTTAGCCTAAGTCTTCTGTTCTACTCCTGGAATGTGGGAATACAGTCACCATCATCCACAGCAAATGCATTGAGAGTGAGGCTCAAAATGTTGGGTAAACTAAAGAATGGGGCAATAAACACTGGGCACCAAAACCAGCAAGTGTGCACCCGGGAGCCTATCTCCAGCCTCCTTGCCTAATGCACACATCTCTTCTACAACACCTTCAACAGTCACCAGTGCTTGAACTTTTTCAATGCCAAGAAAATCCCTAGATATGAAACATGCTATCCAGTTAGGAGATCCATCTAGATGTTATAAAGTTCTTCATTATTTTAAACGCAAATCTGAGTCCTAGAACTTCACCCTCATAACAGAATAATGCAGGATGAATTTACTACCATTTATCCATGCCAATTATTTGCATATTTGAAGAAAGTCTTATGTTCTGCAAACTGAATATTCCCCAGGTCTTCAGCCAATCTTCAAGCTGACACGATTACTTTCACTTGAAGGTGTCTTTGTTTCTCAGCCCTTTAAATTGTTTGGTCTACAAGTGGCCACAATATCTGGTACATGATCTGATTGATGATGTAATTACTTCCCTTGATGTATATTTTAGATATCTATTTATACAAAAGAATTGTATTCACTTTTTTAGCAGTTACGTCACCACGTAGCCTTATGTTGAATTTGTAGTCTACTAAAATCTTCAAATATGTGTCATAAAATTGTGCTGATATTTTTCCTGGAAATTTATACTTATGCAATGCTTTCAAAATATTGACTTCAGGACTTTATTCCAATTATGTTACACTTCATTAGATTTAGCATTGTTTCAATTTACAGATATTATTTTAATCTTAATTAACCAGAGAATGAACTGTCCCTCCCAGCCTTGTAATTTGTCTATTTGCTAAGCATTCCTTTTATATCTTCATAAATGTTTATAAAATTTGAATAGTTGAATGGTTGGTTTTGCAAGTTTTGTTTGTAGAGAACTTAGTAATCTTGGCATCTTTTCCTCTTTGCTCCTGAAATAGGTCACAAACTAGCTCTTTAGCAATGCTTTATGGAATATTGCTAAGATTATTGTTTCAGAAATCTATCTGCTTCCTAACTTGCAGAAAAATTTGTTAAAGATTTGCCTCATTAGTTTTCGGGAACCTCAATTAAGATACCTGCATGGGGTTCTGCTTCTACATCTACAATTTCTTTCATACCTCAGGATTTAATTAGACCTGAGGAACAGAACTCAAAGTGACTGAGTTAACACCTTCATATCTGAGAGAAAACCATCAGGAGTTCTACAAAAAGAATGCTTTGATGTTCCACTCTTCTGTCTCACATTGCCATTTTGCACTTTACTCGAGCCATTTTCTTCCATTTTTATGGTACTTTCTCTAATTCTTTGTGGTTATTTAACTGTTCTTCCATCTCTTCCCATATGCACTGAATTTGGTAACTGGTGGGGAGATTATCCAGTTTGGTGAGTCCAATCCTAGTACAAGAAAAGCACACTTTTTTGAAGACAGGAGAACTGGATTTGAATCTTGGTTACCATTTCCTGGCTTTGCGACCTTCTTCAAGACATTGGAACTCAGTTCCCTTGTCTAAAAAATGAGTGCTCTAATAACTCCCTTGTACTATTGACTAGCACAATGCACTCCGGTAAGTGACTTGCCCCGGTGACCTTACTAACTGAACAGAATGCAGAGAGCCTGGGTGTGGTGATACTTCGTTCTTTGTTCTTTTCATCCCTATTTGTGGTGTCTCTAGTTCTGGGCCAATCAGGATATTAAACAGTCATAGTGGGGATTATTTTGTCTTTCCCTTCTTTTCCTCCTCATAGGAATTTTTTTATAATGCATATACATTCAGAATTAAGTGTTTTAACACAATATTAAATTATATTTCATTTTGAGCCTCTGGCCTCTGTATGTCTTAGCTTTTCTAACATTGATGGTACATTTCCTCTTATTTTCTTGCTTGAAAACCTGTGATTCTTTCTCTAGCTTAATTTGTATAATTACAGCATTATATATCATGTCTTTCTTCAGTTGTTGTTATTTATTTTGCATTTCCTTAATTTTGATCGATGGCACAGGAGTTTATTTTCTCCATAAGGTAAGCTCTTTCTTGTGTGTGAATATAGCAAAGCATTTCTTCCCAGCCTTATCTAAACTGTTTGATTAGTTGCTAATGTGCAAAATCATTAATGGGGAATTCAAACTGCTAAAATAAAGAGCTGATGAATTCCGGCCCATAGGCCACAGTCTTTTCAGATGAGTGCTTTTCCAGGGAAGCAAAGAAAAATCATCAGTGCTCCAGGCACTGTGTGAAATGTGCAGGGTATTATTATATCCTGTAAAAAGTTAAATGTGGTTGAAATAAAGACCTCTCTGCAGCCAATAATGCATGGTAGCTGCTTTAGAACACTAAATAAGCAGTTTGCTATAGCAACGGTGTATCCAGCTCTGTAATCTGACATCCATTTGTGAACTATTCAAGGGTTACCTTTCTTTGAATTACAAGAGTTTATAAACCACTTTATTTGGCAGATTTAATGTGTGTGTGTGTGTATGTGTATGTGTGTGTGATTTTCTCATTTAAGAAAAGACTTCAATTTCTTTTATAATTTGCCTTGTATAACTACCAGAGGCCAGCTGTTAGTTCCATGAAGCTCCAACCATCCCAAGTGAAAGGATTAGGGCCAGTCAGCCAGTCAGTTGAGTAATTGAATGTCCCTTGAAGCTGCCAGTTTAAACATATAGACATCTGTTAAAGGATATCACGAAGATTTTAAGTGGAGTGGTCAGGCCTATTGTTTTGTGGTTAATTCCTTTAAAGCTATATTATTTCTAAAAGTTCTAGGTTTTTCTTATTTTTTTGGTTTACAGTACTGAAGTAAAATTATTATGTTTAAATGATGTTAACGTAAGTAGACTGTTTTAATTTTGAATTTTGTTGTGTTGTGTTTTGCTTGCTTTGTGTTATTTTTTTCCTTTGTTTTGAGTGGTGGTAGTTAAATGAACAGATTCCCTATCTAGTAATTTATTTCAGTAAATTTAAGGATTACCTAAACACTGAGATCCTTAATGGATACAGTGGAAGTATAGTAATAATATGAATAATAATCATATAGCTATGGCAAAGTGGCTAGTCTTAAGCAACACATAAAATACCCTTTATACACACAGATGACATGAGTCTAATTTATTGTAGCAAATGAAACCTAAAAAACCCCAAATTATTAGCTGTTACATTGTAATAGCGTACTGGGAAAAATGTCTTGTAAGTTGAGAGACCTGATATTTTTTATGGATCCAGCTTTTGGTTATAAAAATCTGATTTATTTACTCTGTCTTATTCAGTTTTGTTCATTTTTTTCAAATTCCTTCATTTGCTATTTCACAATTTTCCACTGTAACACCAAAAAGTGAGTAAGGAAATAAAATTAGATGATCCTCAAATTAATTAATTTTACTACTTACTACCACCACTGGAAATGTGAAATTTCTAGATTTTGAATATAAATACACAAAAATTGTGTTTATGACAGTAAAATATCAATTACTCCATACATTTTTTTCTACATTTAGAGGTGGCAGAGAACAATACCATTGATAAAAAATGTCTTTCACTTACCTACTCATCAGCTATGTTTTCATTTTCCCTGACTGACGCAAGGACTGTCTGTGTTATTTGTATTTCTTCCTTAACACAGCTTGTTTTCTTGGAAGCCAAGCCCAACATTTCATGTCTGTGACTCTAAGTTTATATGGCTGCCAGTGAGTAACTTAAGCTACAGTTTACATTTTGAAAGATTTGAGTGTCTAGAGAAATAAGCTACAGCTATAAGAAATGCTTCAAGTCTCTGAAGTTCACTGTACGCTACTGGGGGAAAAAAATCTCTTTTCTACTTTTTCTCCATCAATAAATTATTTTATTTCCTCAAATAGTATGACCAGAAATTTAGGACTGATGGTGAATATTTATGTTAATGACAACATGGATCAAAGGGGTGGTTATCTTCAGAATTACTGCAACCCATTCTCGGGAAAACCATGAACAAGTAAATCTATCAGGCTTCCTGAATGGTTTGTCATTCTGCCGAACAGAGGAATGTGGAATTGGGTGTGCTGAGGTCTGATATGCTCCAGTTTTATGAGGATATACTACAGGCAATTGGATTGCCACTGTTATTGGCCGTCAATGGTCAGAACACTGTCTACATACAAAGTAGATAGCACTAGGTAAGAATTATAAGAACTTGGTAACTTTCCATATTCTATAGGTGGGAGTGGGATGGAAAAGTAATGTACTGATATATTCCATACCCAAACAAATAAACTGTAAGAATAAATGAAAATTTTAGGAAATAAAAAAAGGAAAGGGAAATCTAAATTTCATCAGTAGATTTTATCAAAGTCAATATCTTGGTGATTTTATGTATAGTTTTACAAAATGAAAAAAATAGGGAAAATGTACACAGAATTTTTATTATTTCTTACAACTGCATGTGAATCTACAAGTATCTCAGTTAAAATTTCCATTTAAGAAAGGAGGAAGAAAGGTCATGACTCCTAATAGTCAGGGAAAGCATAATTTTTACATAATTGAGATTGCCATTGTGCCTTTACAAAGCACTGAAATGTGTCTGAATAATGAGAAATATAAAACTTAAAACTTAAAAGAGATAATAAATGAAGAAACTGTATCTTATTACTCATGAATGTGAAACTTACAGTATATTGAGTCTTGGATGTGCTGAACTTAAGTTATTCAATATTATAGTCAAGTTGGAAAAAAGATTAAAATATCATTGATGGTTGAATCCAGTAACTTTGTTTTCTAGAGGAATAGTTATATTTTTAGTAAAGAAGTTCACATTGAAAATAGAGTTTCAGATGTAGGATAAGCTCTTTGGTGTTTCATAGTATCAAGAAAGAGTGACTTCATGTTTGCCCTTTACCAGTCTCCCACAATTTAATAATACCATGAATATTCTTACATTGGTTTCTATCTAATAAAATTTCACTTTTCAGTTTGATAATGATTCCATGAATATCTTATAAAATCTGTTTTGTTAGCTACTTCCATTTCATAAATTTGTGTAGTTTTTTCCTAGATACTACTGTGTGGTTTTAACTGCACATAACAGCATATATAAAGAGTATTACTTAAGTTTTAGATTGACAAAGCTGAATCAATATTTTGTGTTCAACTGAGTGCATCATTAATAAGAACGACTTCAGGGACTTATTGTTATCTTTCAGGAAAAATATACACAAAAGACTGTAACAGTCAAGAAGCTCAGATAATATATCTAATATATATTTTTAATGGCAAAAGAATGTAATTTAAAAATTTTTGTTCCCCTACATGAGTTTCATAAAAATTTCAAGCAACTAATCAATGAATGCATGACAGATTTGAGCAGTCTAATACCTTCCAAATTGCAACTATATCTCAACAAATATTTAATGTTATTCAGATTCTTCTTTTGCTTATTCAATTAAACTACAGAAGTATTAATAATTTTTTCGCAGCCTTACCTGATGCTACAAAAGGAAATTCTACTTTACAGAAATATTCGTAGATCATCCATTGACTTCATATGTATACATATGTATGCTTTATATATATACACACACATGACTCAACTATGTGCTGATCCAATCCCTTTTGAAATATAAATTGGTTTCTTGGTGCTTTGTATATTTTCCTCCGTATGACATAAGTTTACATTAGAAGAGTTTATCTTTGTTGTTTATCCACGTTAACATATAATTTCCCAAATAGGAAATGGAATAAGTACAATGTCTGTGATAATTGTCAATTTAAGAGAAAATATTACTAACAATTTAGACAGAAATATAAATTTAAAAACTATAGAGAAAGAACATATATGTCCATAATATTTTATAATAACCTAGAAGGTACTGAGTTAAAAAGCAGAAATTATCATATTCATTTAAGTTTTTAAATTAATTATTCCATGGTTGTCCATTTTGTACTTATAGAAAAGCTATTATATGAAGTTTTATGTCTCTAAGCACATTGTTGTATTGAGAATAAATTCTGTTTTGTATTTTTGAACAATTCTGAACATTCTGTTATATATCTTCAGAATATGTGTTCATGTGTTATACCTATGGCAGTTACAATAACAACATATTTTGATCACTAGTATTCCAGCTGTTATTATCATTACTGAGAAGGTTAAAATAAGTTATACTTTCTTTTATAATTTGAAAGAAAATATATATTTAATTACTGATGATATTTTGAAGAGCTTTTTTAAAATTTTAGTTACATTGAGAGTTCTTGGTCGGTGTTTCTTAAACCCTAATATGTGTAGGAACCACCAAGAGGTCTTGTGAAAGTCCAGATCCAGTGGGTCGAACACTGCATTTCCCAGCAATGCCAATGCTGCTAGTACACTGATCACTCTTAGGAACACACTTCTACTGGCTAATGGTATATACTGTAATCCAAATGACTGAAACATGGAGCACAAAGAGTGAAAAAATGTATCTGAGCTCTTCTTTCGATTCTGTATTTAGAATCTCAAATGCATTTCTCAAGTTCATTGGAGTTTTTGATTGGTTTATTTTCCATTCTAATGCATTTTGTTTAGTTCTTTTGACAGCAAGTTTGTTTACCAGCAAAGAGGGCTTGGACCAATTGAAGAAGACACTATCCTTGTCATAGATCCAAATACTGCTGCAGTAATCCAGTCCAGTGGGAAAAATCTGTGAGTCAAATGACTTATGTTGTTATTAAGGCTTGTACTACATACATTGGATATAAAGCGTATCCTGGGCTCTTGAAACAGTGCCTGTATAGCTGCACTTAAGAAACCAGGAGATTGATTGGGCCATCCTTTCATTTTTTAAATAGATGTTTCTAAACCTTGACTGAATATTAGAATCACCTGGGAAGCTTCAAAAAATTAGATTTATATATCTAAGATTCATGTATCTGTTGGCCATTTGTGTGTTTCCTTTTGAGAAATGTTTATTCAGGTCCTTGCTCATTTCAAAATTGCTAAAAGAATAAATGTCAAATGTTCTCACCACAAAAAATAAGTTTTTGAGATGATGGATATGCTAATTAGTTTCATTTAATCATTCCACGTTGTATACAAATATCATAATATCACATTGTACTCCGTAAATATATACAATTATAATTTGTCAATTTACAATTTTAAAGATTAGGTTCATATGTAGTTTGGGATGGGTCTAATACACTCAAAGCTTCCTAGGTGATTCCAATATGTAGTGAAGCTTGAAAGAGCCCTTGATATACATAGTTAATGAAGTGAGTTGCTGGTCAGGCAGATCTGATGATTAAAAAAAAATTCTTCAGCATAACCAAACTCATCAAGTAATCACCATTTAGAAAAAAGACTTCTGTTCCCATCTTAAACTGAAGACTAAACAAATGTCATTTTTAGCATTTCTTAGCATGCATGTGTAATTTGGCTTTGAAAGCTGCTCATTTGGTCTTATTTCTAGATGGAATTTGGCAGCCAAAAAAAGGTTGGCTGATATTCATGGTTATTGAAAGAAAGGGGCACCTGCAAATAGATCTCCTCGACCATTGCAACCTGGCAGCTTCAGGAACTGTACTCCATCTGCTTAGGCACAGGGAAGGCCAGCTTCCATAGCAGTCAGGGAGCCACCCTTTTGAATACAGATCCTTGTGGAGATGGTAATAATGAGGCTTAGAATTTTTTTTTTATAGCATTTTCAAATGGTGCATCAGGAGCCAAATTCTACTACCAGTTCCACCACTCTGTTTGAACCTGTCTCATTGGTGCTCTATGCATTAATCAGAAGCATCCTCATTCCAAAAAGGAATAAAGGGGGAAGGCAGAGCAACTGCTGCTAAATCAACTTGGCCATCAGTGGGGTGTTTGTTTGAAAACAAATCGTAACCCTCACATTCGATCGCCAAAACAGGGATCTAGTTCAGTTCATTAGTCAAGATCAGAGTGTTACAGTCTCGGCTCTTGAAAAAAAAATCTGTGGTGACAACACCATTCTAAGGCTAGAAGCTGACAGATAGAGACTGTGGATTTTCAGATGTTGTTGGACCAAAACCACCTTAATGTATTGTCCGTGTGTTTAACTCTGCCCAGCTTCCTTACCAGATCATCCAGATTGATTTGCTGCATAGATTAACCTTCTCTAATTATTGTCCAGCTCACCACTTTACTTTCCTTAGGGGTTCACAGCCCATATATGTAGACAATTGTTTTCTTTGGGTTATTGTCTTTAGTAGTCACTCTTTAAGGCTTTTGAGTAATATATTTAATAGTTTATATTAACACAATATTACATTTCCTTGCAGTATTTTTTAACTATTCGAACTATATAAATCATTTCTATTTCTCTAGACAATTTGTTTTATACATATTTCTAAGATTTTAATACTTATGATCATAGAACCTGTTTTTAAATTGATGTTATTTGTATTGTTCACTTTAATATACATACTTTATAATAAATATTTGTAATTTATAAGTAGGTTTAAATATTGCTTAAGGTTTGTAGCTAGAAGGTCTCTATTATAACAGGTATTTTTATTTTTATTAACTATAAATTTTTATCTTTTCTATAATTATACATTTATCAATTTATAAATTTGTATTGCATTTACAGATTAATTAGAAAAAAATTCCTCTCACGTATGCTTTGGGAATAAATGTTTAATTTACACAATTATTTTTATTTTGCAGGTTTTACTTGCCACATGGTTTGAGTATAGATAAAGATGGAAATTATTGGGTCACAGATGTGGCTCTCCATCAGGTAATCTTCCATTTAGCAGTATTCAAATAGAGGCTGACAGAGTTATCCTTCCAAAGTATTCTGGAGTTGTATAGGTTTTTTTTTTTTTTTCCTGTGACCCTACTGTAATGTTGTAAAAAGAAAATCGAACAGCCGTATCTGTTCTGGCTGCTGTAACAAAGTGCCGTAGACTGGGTGGCTTATAAACAACAGAAGTTTATTTCTAACAGTTCTGGAGTCTTGAAAGTTCAAGATCAGGGTGCCAGCGTGCTCGAGTTCTGGCGAGGGCCCCCTTCTAGGTTGTAGATCCTCACGTGGTGGAAAGAGAGAGTGAGAGCAAGCTCTGTGTCTCTTCTTAGTCACTGATCCCATTCATGAGGATCACAAGTCTTAAAGGCCCCACTTCCTAATACCATCACCTTTGGGGGTTAGGATTTCAACATGTGAATTCGGAGGAGAGACACAAACATTCAGTCCATAACAATCCACATCAGAAATTTTCCTTTTAGAACTAGTGCTAGGATGAGCTAACATGTAAATTATCAAGTCACTCTTCTCCCTCCGGCTGGCAGGAAGCTTAGGGCCAGATGTGAAGCTTAACTGTAACAACTACATGGGCCCTCCCAACGTCTTCTTTAGAGTTCTGTATTTGCTTTTAATACCTCTGTCTCTAGGTCTTTTTTCTGTTTTATCACTTGTATTTTATGTTTTCTTTACTAAGTTACCTTAATGTTCTATAAATTCTGGGTCTCTAATAAATACATATATATGTATAAAAAATCAAATTTTTGTTCTTTTACAAAAAGAAGTTATATTTTAATCACAGAGTAGTCATAAGATTTTCCCCCAAAGTATAAGCTTATCAAGTTCAATACCCTTTCTATGAATAAACTAGAACTCAGAAGACATAGTTATCTGTCAGTAAGTTCTCTCAACAATCTTTAAACATCATCTCAGTAAACTTTTATTGCTCATGTATTGTCTGGGGATCGTTGTAATATTAGCTAAGGAAAGACAAAAAGGAAGCATGGGGGTGGGGGAACAGGATATCCACGTACTAATCTCCATTCACTACTAATTAACTGGGTGACCTTAAGCAAATCACTTAATCTCCATAGGCCTCAATTACCAAATGAAGGAATCAGACCAGATGATTTCTAAGGTTCCATCCAGTTCTAAAATGCATTTTATTTTAAGTAAGTCTCTAAGAGCTTCCACTTTAGTTGCTTGTGAAAATTGTCTTAGTCATGTGAGTATGTGTCAATAATAACTATGAAAAGTAGGTAAGGCTTTTGTTCCTTTTCAAAAAGGTGTTCAAACTGGATCCAAACAGCGAAGAAGGCCCTTCATTGACCCTGGGAAGGAGCATGCAACCAGGCAGTGACCAGAATCACTTCTGTCAACCCACTGATGTGGCTGTGGATCCAGGCACTGGAGCCATCTATGTATCCGATGGCTACTGCAACAGTCGGATTATGCAGTTTTCACCACATGGAAAGTTCATCACACAGTGGGGAGAAGGTACCCAATAATAGTTGATTTGTTTTTTTTTTTTTTTTTTGAGACAGAGTCTCACTCTGTCACCTGGGCAGTGGCATCATCATAGCTCACTGCAATCTCAAACTCCTGGGCTCAAGGGATCCTCCTGCCTTAGCCTCCCCGTTAGCTGGAACTGCAAGCATGTGCCACCACGCCCAGCTAATTTTTCTGTTTTTTCATAGAGACAGGGGTCTTGCTTTTGCTCAGACTGGTCCCAAACTCCTGACCTCAAGTGATCCTCCCACCACAGCCTCCCTCCCAAAGTACTGGGATTATAGACATGAACCACTGCATGCAGCAAAAACTCTTGATCTCTAATTGTAAATCTTAGCCAATATCACTAGGAATGAGAGATTGGCCACCCCCCACATTTTTAGGATGTATTTGTTTCATTTAGTGAAGAAAGCAAGGCCAATGTATGCATCTACTTGGCTTAGTCTCTCTCTCTCTCTCTCCCTTCCCCCTCCACACACACACACACACACACACACACACACACACACACACATACACACACCTTATAAGGGAAAAGACTGCTTCCACCAAAAAACTTTGTCCAAATAGGGAGAAAATCTGTAATGTGTTTGTGGCTAAGAAATGCTGTAGACTAAATTTATAAACTGCTTTGCCTGATCTTTCCCCTGGTTCCAGATATTTAATGGTTTGCTATCATGAATTTGGAAAATTACAAAACTGTATAGTCAAACTTTGGGTGATTTTATAATTTGTATATCTGAGGCTTTTCTTTGTTCTGTAGAGTCTTCAGGGAGCAATCCTAAACCAGGCCAGTTCAGCGTTCCTCACAGCTTGGCCCTCGTGCCTCATTTGGACCAATTATGTGTGGCAGACAGGGAAAACGGTCGCATCCAGTGTTTTAAAACTGACACCAAAGAATTTGTGAGAGAGATTAAGCATTCGTCATTTGGAAGAAATGTATTTGCAATTTCATATATACCAGGTATTTCATCTTAATTTTTTTGGTGTCTTTTGTCATACTATATTCTATCCTTAAAAATTTTTTGTCTTATCATTCATGTGTTCTTTGTATAAACTTTCTGAGGAGTTGAAGATGCATTATATATCAGACTTTAAAGTATCTTAAAACTGTTAGTGCATTGTAAATCATTTTCAATTCAAGTGCCACTATTCCTTGTAATGAAGAACTCAAAGGATTTATCAATTGTTTGTACTGGGTTAAAAAAATGTTCTCAGACATAGATTTCATTTTTTCTTAATTATGATCATCTGCTCTAGTTATTAAATGATTAATATTATGTCTGCACATCATCAACAGATGGTATGTATGATAAAATCAGTATTCAAAATACTTCTGTTTCACTTTTTAAAAAAAACTAGAGGGCAATTTTAAAAAATATGTAAAAGGAAGTGAAGCTTATGTTTAAATACCAGGAGAAATAACCAATAAAATCTTGATTTTTTTTTCTTATTTTCAAAATAGATTTTATTGACTTGAAGAAAATCTGAAAAATAATCCAGACTTATAAAATAACATATACATAATTCATATCATAAAATAACACAGCATAATATTTCTTTAAATAATGAATACTGAAAATATATTTAACTTCTAAAATTTATATACAAGTTTTATAATTTTTTTAAATTTTGTTTTTAATTGACAAATAATAATTGTATGTATCTCTGGGGCACAATATGATGTTCTGATATACGTTTACATTGTGGACTGACTAAATCAGACTAATTAACAAATCCATCATCTCATACACTTATTTTTTATTAAAATCTACTCTTTTAACAATTTTGAAATATAGTGCATTATTATTTATTATAGTCATCATCCTGACCATAATGGAATGATACTAGAGATCAATAGCAGGAGTAGTTTTGGAAAATTCACAATTAAAGCATACAATAGTTTATTAAAAATATCTATGGCTGTATTAAAGCATCATTGACTATTTATAGTCATTGCTATAATATTTATGCTTCTAATGCTATCAAAGTTGCATATGGCTACTGTTTTCTCAAGCACCTAATTTATTTAGAATATAAAATAAAAGGACTCAGGTGACTGAATAGGGAACGAGTTTGGCTTCCTCGAGGAATAAGGAATGAGATTCTTATAAATATCAATGAAAGAGAAATTTTCAGGTTAATTTTAACATATATTTAAAGAAAAATTTGTCAAGATCCTTCATTTAATATAGAAGGTGATCAAGTTCATTGTAAACAAAAATAAATCAAATATAAGAAGAAAAAATATCAGGAGAAAAGATGAGAAGAAATCTGGTTAAAAACAGAATCTAAGCAAAAGACAATTCTTTCTATAATATTTCACAATAGTAATTGGTGTTTATGGTATTGATTTTTTTTCTTATGGTATTCTAAAAAAAAACAATAATCCTTGAAGAATAATGAAAATATCTTCAGCAATGGTTTAGTGTTGTGTATATTTTATTATGTTCTAATTCTTTAAAAACATAATACTCAATCATTTGAATTATTTATTTAACCAAAACATCATCATTTCCATTGTTTTGGATAAATAGCATTATACTAAGAAATATAATTTCATTACAAAGAGTATTCATGGAATTAAAATTTAAAAGATGGTTTAATTTTTTTCATTAGTGAAAAATGTCTTTGATAATCTGAAATATACATCTCACATTTTCAAACTCCAATTGTTTAAAATCAGATTGTTCTATTTATATTGTAACTTCACTTACTTTCGTTGTATATGTCTTTCTGATTCTCCTGGTAGCTATGAGAAATGTTACATATTTTTAAAAGATCTGATACCCCAAATTTCTGGCCTAAATAACCTGACTTTTCCCGATACCTATTTAGGATGCCTGTGATATCTATATGTCAATATCTATGTATTCCTCATTTGTATTTGCTTTCTAAGTGGAACAGACATTCAGTTCCTGATATTTCTATTGCAAGGAGGTCAGTCCTATAACCTGTTGGCCCCTGATTTGGTTACTCAGGGGTTAGACATGTGATATGTACTTTGTTTTCTACTTTTATTGCCAACTGTAGGGAACAGGCTGACCTTAAATTTATTTTTTGTTTGCATGCATATATTTGAAGTTCAGTCTTATCTATATTTTTGAAAAAAGGTAAACTGGATATGTTGTTGCAGGCTTGCTCTTTGCGGTGAATGGGAAGCCTTACTTTGGGGACCAAGAACCTGTACAAGGATTTGTGATGAACTTTTCCAATGGGGAAATTATAGACATCTTCAAGCCAGTGCGCAAGGTATTTATATACATTGCCTAGGTTTTATTTTTCATGAGAATAAAACTAAAATGTGAGTCTTGGCATTCAATCTGTACTTGAATAATTTAAGAAAAAAAACTTTTAGGAGATGTGCTTTTTTAGCTAGGTTGATGGGAGTATTCTATTATGATGTTTTATTTAGAATAAATGTCTTTGTTCCTAGATCAATTTCTTCAGATGCAAATTAGCACTATGTGCATTTCGAAGGTTCTTAGTAGACCTCCCAGTCTTTAAATTCACTATGGTTAAAATACCAAAAAATAGTAAGTCTCTTCCTGGTTTCATACAAGTAGGGAAGACACCACAACATATGAAATGTACTTTTATAGTTCTCTTACACCCATCAGAGATCTTGTTTGCTTTTTTTATTGCTATGACTGTACTAAGCAACAAACTTAAAAATAGCACGTCCTGGAATTTGTTCAAGGTTTAAAGATTTGGTTTAGGAAGAGCCTAAAGTCTGGCATTGGCTTCACAGATGTTTTGCCACTGTTTACTCTAACATGATTTTACAAACACAGTGACTATGTTCAACGTGCCCAAAGCCCTTTTGTCTTGTCAATGTATTCTCTCTGCAGTATGATTACCACACTGACCAGAATATTCACATACACTGCATGATTGTGCTTGGGGCACATCAGTTTTAGAAAGCTCATCCTGCTGAAATCCCACAAATAAAAGTAATTTTTGAAAACATGTAAGGATTTATTGGCTTTCCTTGGATCAGAATGCAACTATCATAAGCCACTGGACCAAGTTATATCTCAATATTTGTAACTCTTGTATTATTCATTATGATACCAAGTTTGCTAAATTGAAAAAAAATTTCCTGATATGTTAAAAATTAGTCTGTTAGAATACTGACAGTCTGGTGTTTTATCAAATTTCATTCCAGAGCTATGTATTAAACATCTGCTCTGCATCAGGCACTGTGCTAGATACCAAGAATGTAATGGTGAACAGAATAGGACACAGCCTCTCCTTCAGTGGAGCTTTTAACACTAGTTACCAGATCTGAATCAAATCAAAGTTACTGTGAACTAAACATTCCGGTATAAATTACTTTCTTTGGATTTCTATTTATATACAACAAATAAGATTTTCCACAGAAATATTTTACCTATAAAGCAATAAGCAATCCAATCTCACATCAGAGTAGCCCTTCAGAAAGAAATTCATTATATGGATAACATACATTTTACTTCCAGAGTGTTTCAGATCCTTATTGATTCTCCAGTCATCACTGAGCTCACTTCCTCATATCTCTTGATAAAGAAAGTTAGATATTTAACTTCCTTTCAGGTCTTCACTTCGTATTAGTGGAGTGTTTGCCTCACTCATTCTTTTCATGATAATGTAGTGTGTCAAGCAGGATATTAACTTTCAAGTCAAAATGCATCTAGAAATCAAATTAAGTGCTAAGCAAGAGGCTAGACTCTAAATGAGCCTCAATCTCATAAAAATGTAAAAAGCCCTGAATTAAAATTTCAGAGAGCATTGTGCCTAAGCAACAGCATCTATCAGACATTCAGTGACGAATGAGTCATAACATGTGGGTCAGTACAGGAAACTTGAAAAGAGAATCTCACTCCAAGATGAAGTTTGTTTTTCCTTTCAGTAAACGAGACTTGATATTACACCAAAACATAGAAATGTATTCTGTGTTGCCTCAGTAAACTGAAATCAGTTTATGGATCTCTAAGAATTTTCATTTAATTAGATGATCATCACAAAGATTTAAGTTTGGGTGAAAGAAATAATATGTTATATTGACTCCCGTATGGGAAGAGATTCATCTTTCAAGTCAAAAGTAAAATTTCACATAACATGTCTGTGCCGCTGTTTGTGCATATCCAATACTTATCTCCTGTTGTATTTCACTTCTCCTTTTACTATTCCATTCTTTAGAGATGTTTCCATCTGAATGTATGATCTCTGTATTTATATCTGTGCAGGGAAACTGAGACAGTAGGACAATAAAGAAGATGCTTCTATCAAATGCTGTCAAAAAGCTGTGAGGGCAAAATATGCATATCACCCCCAAAACCTTCCCCCATAATCAAAGGAAGACTGTGGTCCCTCATCATCTGCTTTCACACACATCCTTCAGACTGGCAGTTTTTGTCTTCTTCCTTCTGCAAGGCAGCTCGTGTGGGAAAGGAAGGGAATGTTCTATACCAGAAAAGCTTTAGGATTTCAGAGTTAAACAGATACCAAAAAAAAAAGAAGAAATAAAAACCCAGTAAGCCCAGATTCATGTTGTTTCTTCAGCCTTTATAATGAAGGTTAAAATTACAATATTTGGCCAGGTGTGGTGGCTCACGCCTATAATCCTAGCATTCTGGGAGGCCGAGGCAGACAGATCGTTTGAGTTCAGGAGTTCAAAACCAGCCTGAGCAAGAGTGAGACCCCGTGTCAACTGAAAAAATAGAAAGAAATTAGCTGGACAACTAAAAATATATATAGAAAAAAATTAGCCGGGCATGGTGACGCATGCCTGTAGTCCCACCTACTGGGGAGTCTGAGACAGGAGGATCACTTGAGCCCAGGAGTTTGAAGTTGCTGTGAGCTAGGCTGATGCCACAACACTCTAGCCAAGGCACCAGAGTGAGACTCTGTCTCAAAAAAAAAAAAAAAAAATTAACAATATTTGATAATATTTAAGCTAAAAGTTTCACATAAGTTAATTTGCTTATTCAAAGCTACACACAGTAGCACACCTGGATCTCAAAGCCAGGTTTTTGTGACTCTAAAATGTGCTTAACTTTTTGGTCCCTGAGGTACACCTTGGTATGCCAAAAGCTATATTAAGCCACAACATAAACATGGTGCACCTTCTTAGAAGAATTGTTTTACTTAATATTACATAGATTTAAACTTACTATGTTAAAGCACTCATAGTTATAATATGGAGTAGAACACAAATTTCCTAATGAATTTTTAAAATAAAATACAAGATTTTGAGGGCAAGTTACCCTGGACTTCATCACCAGATAGATGCCCCAGGAAGATGTTATCATTCTTTTCTCTTGTCAATTTTATTTTGCTAGCGATACCTCAAGAGAAGAGTTTGCAAAACCTGGATCAGAAGATTTTTAAGTCTGTTTAACTCTGAAACCCTAAAGCTTGATCCTAAAGCTTAACAACATCATTTTCTGCTTAAATAACACAAAGCAATAGAATAGTTCATTGAAAAGGTTACAATTGAGCCTCTAACTGCAACAGGAATAGAGGTCCCAACCACTAAGCCTCCCCCTGAATTCCTCCAGTGGCCCCAAAGTACTGTATTTCCAACAGGTCCCGTTGGCTCCATGGATCCATATGAGAGCCACAGAATAAGGTTCATCATTATTGTAGCCTTGAATTTTTGGCATATGGTGATTGATTTAAAGGAAAGACCAATGAATAGTTTACACATTCCCTACTAACCTTTATAATATTTTTCCTATCAGAAAATGTAAAGTACTTTGCAACCATATATTTTATTAATATAACACAGTTTCTAAGACCATATTATGGCACAGAACAGGAATGGCCTGTAATTTGCAAGTCTGTTCCTGCCATCCATTAGCTGAACCCAAAATGAAGATGAACATTTAATGACAGGCCTGTGAGATTTCAACAGGCAACATTTTGATTTCCAGCTCTCTACACATTTGTCACAGCATATTTGATAGTGTGAAGAAATGAGCCTTCTTAGCATAGTCATCTCATTTTTCTTTTCAGTGTCACAAACTTGATGATTTCTAAAGCTTAATAGTATCTCCAAAGCACATATTCTTCTGCCTCTCCTAAAGTGAGCTAAGAAGGGTAGTTTGGCTCATTAGTACCTTTGTACTCAGCACACCAAGGTGGGCAGATGTTGGCTGATAAGGCCACACTCTAGATAATGCTCCTGTTCATATTCACTAGCCATATTTTTGATAACTGTATTCAGGGAGGCCTACCAGCCTCAAAGGTGAAAGGGATTATGCATGTCCTGCCAACTGGTAGACCAGGGGCACCTTCGGAGGCTTCAGTAGACAGATGTAAATGTCAGCAGTGCAATGTTTTAAGGCTACTCTTCCAGGAACTAGCTCAGTGACCCCAAAAGAAAGTCACATAAAATGCTCCCCTGTCCCTTGCATCTTCATGACTCAGATGATGATGACTTGAAATGAAGAAAGACATATTAAAATACAGCATATCTGAAGTAGGTACAAAAGCCTAGGAAGTACTTGGAGATAACACTCAATTTATTTCCTCTGTTGACTGAAAATATTGCAATTTGGACTCCAAGAATATAAAACCTGTGGGGTATAATGTACAGTATCCGGGTGATGAGTACACCAAAGCACGGGCTTCGCCACTATGCAATATATACATGTAATGGAATTCAATTTGTTTTCCTTAAATATGTTAAAATTTAAAAGGGAAAGAAAAAAAATAGCATAAAACCCCATGTTGCTACATATCTCCTAGTATACATGTAAGAAATAATCTAAATATTCTGAATCTTTGAAATGACTTCCCTTATCAGTAATATGCAAGTAGTTTTTAAGGCAATACATGATAACTTGATGGGAATAACAAAAATTAATACTTGGTCCTTTTGACTTACACAAATTAAAATAAAAAAATTTAACAGTGATTAAAAGGTAGAAGAAACATGAAGGCAAAAATAAATATTTATATAAACAACTAGAGAATGTAACATTAAGTAAACAGGACTGTAAAAAATAATCTACCTATAAATTTTCACTTTTTAAAAGTCTTGAAAGTCAGTGGTGAGGGTTCCTTGGCATTTCCCAATGCTTAGAATTATGCCCGGCAAAGTCAGTATCCCATGAATGAATGAATGAATGAATGGCTCTCCTTGGCCTAGAGTTGCTTTGATGGGAATTATTGTTGTTTTGGTTTGAGTGAAATGTTTATTGTTTTTTTGCGGGCTTTGCTCTGTTTTTCTGCCTTTTCATGAAGGATTCAAGTAAAAACTCATCACCCTAACGTGTGGCTTCTTATTTTGGCAGCACTTTGACATGCCTCATGATATCGTCGCATCTGAAGATGGGACTGTGTACATCGGAGATGCTCACACCAACACGGTGTGGAAATTCACCATGACTGAAAGTACGGTGTTCACAGTATCATTGTCCACATTTTCCTTCAATTTTATTGCTTGAAAACATGTGAAACAAAAACATTTGCATTTCCTTCTTTTTACTGATGGGAATAGAAATCAAGGTATAAGGTAGTTGTTAAAAGATTTATTTGGTATCTATTTCAGGGATTAAGTTAATTTTTTTAAATTTAAGAGAAATATCCTGTTTTGTTTTGTTTTTTCTTTTGCTGGCAGTTATCCCTTTGTTTCCACAGATAAGCCTCAGGAAATTCTTGATGCCTGAAGTAATGTCTGTTACATTAAAAGCCAATGTTAATTCCAACTTAGTTCCAGAAGGAGGAGGTGGCTTTGGCACAGCAGCGGGGCTGACTTGTTTCCATCACTCCCCACACGGTTCTTTAGCTCTCAGTAGCTGCTGGGCATCTAGGGATGCCAGCCTCTGTGTGAGACTCGTATTATCCCAAACGGGAAGCCTTTTGAATTTTCCACGTAGGCTTCAACTTTCCCCAGTAACTGAATTGCTATATTTTTATGTAACTCAAAATTTTGGCTGGGGACAGATTTGTCCTGTCAGGATCCAGCCAACTAGTTTCACAGTTTTCTAATTGCGATTTGGACATTATTTTTAATTCTTAAAAGTAGGCTAACATAGCTCCTAATATCATGCTAAAAAAAAATAAGTCTTTTAAATTGAAGTGTACTGAATGCTGACTAGGCCACAAACCTAAATGTCCAGAGATACTTTTAAAATATGGCAGGATCCAAACAAAGGAGAAGGTGGGGTTAAGGAAAACAATAGAAGATGATAAATTTGAGGTATCTGGACCTGCACAGGTAGTTTTAGATAGAGAACAAATAAGGATATGTAAACTTGATGAAGAAAAGAAGTATTATTTATAATATGAAAAATACAAATTATAATAAGGAAAGAAAATAAGTTATAACAAAAGAAAGTAAAATTAGGAGTCCAAAAACATTATTCAGATACCGTTCAGGTCTTAGATCCCAATTAATTTGGTAACTGCTGTCTTCAGAATTATCCTTTGAGGAACTTTTGCTGTTTTATAATAAGGACCCTGTTAAAATTGAGTGCACAGAGAGGCCTGTGAACTATTATACTCCAGCAGTAGCTTCACATTCTCCCTTGCAAGTGTGGCTCTTTCATCACCTGCCTCCTCAAGGAGGATCCAGAAGGTGTGGGCAGACAGGAAAGCAAAGATATATGGATAATTCCCAACTGTATGACCAAACTCCGGATTTTCAGAGCAACAACAAAAAAATGCGTAAATACTTTTAAGGATGGAGAAGACTTCAGAAATCTAGCCAATGTCTCTATTTTGCAGATAGGAACATGATTCTTGCACTCATTCAGAGTTCAGTCAGTCCTATACAGTCCTTTCCACCACCCTCACGGTTGGTACTTCACAGAGATGCATATCTGCATCACCTGGGGAAGGTTTTCAAAATACACTTAGCCAGTCCCCACTCAAGATCTATAGAAAGAAGAGGAATGATAATATATATATTTTGAAAAATCTTCCCAAGTGATTTTGATACATCCCTTCATTGAGAAGCACTACAAATTTTTCAGCTTCAAAATAGAGAAGCCCCCTGCATATGCCAGAGTGTAACAAATCTGGAAAATAGTACCTTTGGAACATTAAGACTGCCATTGGAGACTGAACAAGTGTCTCGTTTAGTTGCATTCTAGTATTTAACTAGTTAAATCCATTTATGTCAGCTAGGAGACTGGTAATCCAACATGGCAAAACTAGTAATCAGTTTAAGATGTTGCCCACATGAAAACAGAACTACTAAAAGAAATAGTTTTAAAATACTGTTTTAGGAAATAGTATGATATTCTGAATTCCACAAGAACAAGCTCATTCTAAATATGAAATTCTTAGAATTATATTAGCTTTCCCTAGGAGATTGTTTTCAGGATATCTGGAACAACTAATTACTGGTTTATATTGAACTCTTTTCTAATATAATAATGCATTTGATGAATTAAGGAAATATTTTCTGCTGAGTAAAATTGATATCAAAATTAAGTTTTCAGATGTTCATTTTGAGGATTCTGATTTTCTTTCTCCTTGCGGTGCTGTGTTACAGAAATGGAACATCGATCAGTTAAAAAGGCTGGCATTGAGGTCCAGGAAATCAAAGGTTGGTCAAATTCTTCTTATGACTGTGAAACCAAAGGTTATTTGTGTTAAATTTTCTTATGGCTCTTGACTGCAACTTAAAAAATTATCAGGTTAAAAATATAATCTAGTAAACTATCCATGAATTCTGCCATGTACTGAACCTTTAAACCTGCATGTTGCCACTGTTTTTTCTGATAAATGGAGTAGTTATAATGAACTCAAATCACTGATTTTAAAATATACTTGGCCAACCCCCATTCAAGATCTATAGAAAAAGAGGAATGATAATATGTGTATCTTGCAAAGTCTTCCCAAGTGATTTTGATACATCTCTTAATTGAGGAGCACTGCAAATTTTTCAGCTTCAAAATAGAGAAGCCCCCTGCATAGACCAGAGTGTGATAAATCTAGAAAATAGTACCTCTAGAACATTAAGACTGTCATTGGAGACTGAAAAGCATCTCATTTATTTGCATTCTAGTATTTAACTAGTTAAATCTATTTATGTCAGCTAGAAGACTGGTAATCCAACATGGAAAGTGGTCAAGGATGTAAGAAATCTAAAACCAGTGAGCCAGAGATCCTGAGAGACGAAAAAAAGTCAATTACTTTTGGAAATACATTAACCTCAAGGAAGCAGAAAAATACTATTCAGCATACTGGATAAGGCCTTTTCCTAGTGGGTTCTGATATATAAGAGTGAAAAATATCTTTGGTGAGTTAATGCTATAGGGATGTGGAAAGATTAGCTGTTCCCTTAGCTCCTATCTTAGTGCCATTTGGCCCCCAAGATTTACTGAGGGCCTTCTATGTGAAGGCACTATAGCAAGTGTAAGGGAAATGAAACTGGGCCTGACCTCGAGAGACTTACAAGGGGATGGGAAAAGAGAGACACAGAAAGAGAATGCATATACACATACACACACACAAATACATATATCATTGGTATATGATATGTAGAATAGGGAAATGGGATTTAGCTACTAGTAAGCAACCGCTGGGTTCTTTTGGAATCTCTGTTCAAACTATTTTCTCCCTTTCCTAGGATCAGTTTATATTTGTACATTTTCTACTATCTGCAGTGTTTTGACATGTCATTTATAGTTATGAACTCACTATGGACTTCTTGTGAGGTGCTTCTAATATTTAAGTAACAAAGTAATTCCATTATTAGTTGCTTTACAAATGATTCACCTAGATATTCACGCTTCGCCCAAGACTGACTTGTTTTCCTTTCTCGTGAAAGCAGGTGGAAAAGAGATGAAAAGAAACAAGAACCAAGAGGGAGTTTAGGGATTTTATGTAGACAGATAAGAAAATGTAGCCGGCTCAAGGGGTAAGATAATATTATAAAATAAATAGCAATTGTTTGGCATTTGTAGAGATTCTACCCAAGCGACGCTACTGAGTGGCATTCATAGCACACCCATATTCTGAAGAAGGTTCCCGATGCCCTAATTTTCTATCATTGCTATCTATAGAATTATTGATAAGTTCTGTTTGTCCTGGAATGAAGATGTTGGGAAAGATATTATTGTTAATAATAGGTGTCACAGAGCACAAACAATGGACTATACTAAAATCATCAAATTTAGTCCTTACACCAACCATGTTTTAATTGCTATTATCCCCATTTTATGCATGAGGAAATCGAGGATCAAAATTACTATTAGGATAGTAAATATTAGAGCCAGGTTTTAAACCAAAGTCTGTTGGGTGCCAAAGCCTGTGCTCTTAACCACTATTACTATACTGCTGAGGAGAAACTGATACCACCAATTCGTTCACTGTAAATTCTTTTAAGAACTGTAGATTGGGAGTGGTTATAGTTTACTCTGAAACCTCTAGAATTTCAAAATGGTCTCAAATCATTTCTGTTTACGTACATTCCACCAAAAAGTTCTGTATCGTACAGGTTGGCCTGTTGAGAACAACCCAGCCATATTGACCTAATCTGGGCTGGCCAAGATGAACAATGCTTTCCTGTAGGCCTTTTCCTCTCTCCTCAGTGTACACCCCTGCATCCATTTGGTCGAAAAGCTCCTAACCTTGTAGCCAAACCCAGCAGTTCAAATAGTAAATTTTATCGAAGTGTCTTGCCATGACAGTCCTGTTTTAATACTTCTAAACTTGCAATGACATTGTCTATTCTTCTTTGAACGCTTATAGCTCTCATTACGCCTTTTTTTAAAGATTATGTTTTTATTACAAAAGGAACATAAATCATGCTGCATCTCTAGATCTTATCTTTTATCAAAATCTCGAAGCTTAATTCAACCACGCTTCACAAAAGAGAGGGGTAAACGCCATGCCAGATTTAACAGCCCTGTAGTTAGAGGTTAATTTTAAATCTCCAAATCCGAGTCGCCTTTGATGACACTTATTCTCACTCTGGATGGTCATATGACAGTAGTAACAGGGTTCTAGAATAAGTGTTTGAAGGGAGATGCAAGAATAAGAGGATTTGGATGATAAAATACTTAGGAAAGGGGCTTAAATTTTCAAATAAAGTTACTGGGGATAAAACAGATGTGCCAATATCCCACCAAGAGCACAGCCCACACATTCCCCTTACCCCAATAAAAGATGATGATAGTGAATCAGTCTCAGAAAATTAAAAAAACAACAACAACAAAAAAAACCAAGAGTACTCTCTGATGCTTTATGCACTTCCCTTGTCTTCTAACTTGCTACCGGCTACCATGCCACAGAAAGCCTTCAGCCTTCAGTTATGCCTGTGATGAACTGGGTAACAATTGTTATGTTGCTATGTTAGGAATGTCCTTGCTTTCTTGTCCTGTTATTCCAATTCCCAGTGGTCTCTGGCCTTCTACCCTTCTGTCAGGGGAGAGAGATGTGCACATCCTTATATGTGTGCACTCACACACGAAGGCAACTAGCCTCTCTTCCTAAATACATTGCATTAAAGAAGAAGAAAAAAGTACCTCTTATTTATCAGCTTTTCGAAATTATGTTTATTCCCAAATATCTATAGAGATGCTACAAGGACTTGCACTGTTGTAGGATTTTAAGACATATTTGTTCTAGATAGAATACATCTGGCATTTAACATGAGAGAAAAGTGTCATACTAGGTACCTCCTGTCTTCCAGAAGCCTCAGGTTCTGGCTAATCTTAGAATTTCTTCACTCTTCATTCTTCACGGATGCTCCAAATTACTGGGGTTTTTAATAAAAGAATTCAGGATAAAGAGTAAAAGTGGGCCGGGCATGGTGGCTCACGCCTGTAACCCTAGCACTCTGGGAGGCCAAGGTGGGAAGATTGCTCAAGGTCAGGAGTTCAAGACCAGCCTGAGCAAGAGTGAAACCCTGTCTCTATTAAAAATAGAAAGAAATTAGCTGGACAACTAAAAATATATAGAAAAAATTAGCCGGACATGGTGGAGCATGCCTGTAGCCCCAGCTACTCGGGAGGCTGAGGCAGAAGGATTGCTTAAGCCCAGGAATTTGAGGTTGCCGTGAGCTAGCCTGATGACACCATGGCACTCTAGCCCAGGCAACGGAGCAAGACTGTGTCTCAAAAAAAAAAAAGAGTAAAAGTGGAAGAATTTGCATTATTCTTTTTGCTTTGAGTGAAATTCTTGGACTCTTAAGTGATAAATGTTGTTTTAGGCATTCTATTCCACCTATAAAGGCTCCTGAGAAGGGCGGCAATATCGGATATTTTTTTTTTTAAGACTGGAAATTTTCAAAAATTTAGCCTCTTTTTCAAAAATATAGAGCATCTTTTAAATCTTAAACATATTTCAGCTGGTTCCAAAAATTAGGATGTTCAAGTATTTTTAGTAGATGACACTCAAAATACCAGAAGTGGTATGGAAATCAGGAATTTCTAAAGCGCTGTGTGTATATCTTAGTAAGATCATTGCCTCATTTTCATCACACTTTCTATGAATGCTAAACTGATTTAGTCTATCACCTATATGATCCACAGTTCTTTTTTCCATTTAATGGAGCTCAATCCTTGCTCTGTCTTATCAAAGAAACTAGATATGAGCTAGTACAACCATTGTATTAGGTGCAAATAAATTCACTAGATGACAGGTAGAAATGCTAGCTAATTACCCTGGTTATATCTGCCTTCAAACAGGAATACACCCTTCTACCAAAGGCAACAAGTTCTTGAATACCAAGTTACATCTTTGGTCTATGTTTTTTAATCCCGTAATCTATTCATTGTTATTTTCCTGTTTAAAAATAGAATGAGCTCAAATATAGAGCAATTTTGTATATCTTTTCTGCAGTAACAAAGAATCACACTTATATTCCTCTTGAAAGTGGGACTTACGTTAAATTTGAACCATCAAAGTCTATGAACCAATCCCTTTCCTTCCCTCCCTTTCAAGTTTCAAGAGCCACTTGAGTGGACAAAAGAAGAAAAAGGACGGTCTCTCTTTGATCATAGGACAGGGAAGGAAACAAGGGCTATGAGACCATCTGCAAAATGGTAATAATAATAGCCTACTCATAGGTTTGGTGTGATGATTAAAGGAGAACAATGCCTGACACAGTGATAGTGTAAGTACTTAACAGATGTAATTGAGTCAATGAAGGAGATTGGCTCAGAACATTGAAGCAAAAAGCTAGAAAGAACCTGCCAATTGTTTGTCTTATAAATTATGTTTACAGTGTCTTAAGTAATTTGGGAAACACTTCCTTGGAGGAGTGTCCTGCAAGCTACTAAACTGATTCTACACATGTTCAACATTAACCAGAGATTTTTCTGATTGTGTTAAGCTACCTATCCCCACCATTTTGTCAAAATCTCCCTCAGGCCTCATGATGCACTTTGTATTGTAGGGCAGGAGGGCATATCAAGAAACTAAAATTCCAAAAACCTTGTGCGTCTTTTGGCAAATGTGGTTGGAACTTTTAGCCTGGGCAAATTCTTATCAGCCTTTGCACACTAGGGTTTCTGTACAAGCACACATATGTGCTTCTTGGGGACAAGAATGTCTCAAGGCTCAACCTTATTTTCAAGTTATTAGTTATTAGATCCCTGCAGCAGCTTATATAGTTTTATTGCATCAATTTCCCAAACGATACTTTAGGCCTGATACTTCCCCAGTACCTGCCAATGCCGCTGAATAGTTGCACAAGTTATTTTCATCACTAATGAAAGAATATTCAGTGCATCTGTGTGCACTTACATTTTGTTGAGAACCACATAAAAGAACCTGAAAAGGACACAGTTCATTTTTTCCTTCTGTAATTCTAGAATTACCTGTACAACTATGCATGTGAAGTACCAAAAATTCATTGAACATGAAAAAGATTTATAAACTGAAGATACAAGGAAATGAATACTTATTAAGCACCTTCTTTATGATATACATTTATATCCAACAGTTTTATGAAAGAGGTATTATTATCACAGTTTTACAGATGAGGCCCAGAAAATTAGGCCCAGAAAATTAAAATAACTTGCCCAAAGTTATATAGCTAGTATATAGAAGAATTGGGATTTTAGCCAAAGTTTGTTTGACTCAAGTATACACAGCAATCCTTTCCCCTCCACAACACTGCCTGTTCATGTTAACTTTAGAAAAACATAAAAGAAGGATATATATTTTGTGGAATTATAGCTAAAGAGGGGATTAAAGGTAAAACCAAGGAAAACCAATTTGAAGGTGAAAAATCATTCAGTGGAAACAACTAATCACAATACCTGCTGCCAGTTCAGTCGATTCAGATATCGAATCATGAAATCCAGGTGCATTGGACTTAAAAAGTTCTCTGTGAACAGTGTTGATTTGACTGGGTAGGGGCGGGTGAGAGGGTTTTGGGATTTCTGAGTCAGTTGAATATTGTGAATTCTTCTTTCCCCGAAGAAGCTGAGGCAGTTGTTGAAACCAAAATGGAGAACAAACCCACCTCCTCAGAATTGCAGAAGATGCAAGAGAAACAGAAACTGATCAAAGAGCCGGGCTTGGGAGTGCCCATTGTTCTCATTACAACCCTTCTGGTTATTCCGGTGGTTGTCCTGCTGGCCATTGCCATATTTATTCGATGGAAAAAATCAAGGGCCTTTGGAGGCAAGTAAAATGAGCCCCTTGAACTTAGAACCTGCTTTTGAAAGAGTGTTTGGCCTTACTGTCCTCAAGAGTTTGGTTGTGATTTTTTTTCACTGTCTTTGTTTTTTTAAATGCTCTCTACCTAAATATTGTCTGTAGTATCACAGTAAGAAATACATCTGGAGCCTCTAAAATTTGGATAGATTAAAATATAACCTTTAATATTGCCTTTAGGAATTACTGTAAGTGTATTTAATGTCTCTATATGAAACTGTGTAGATAACAGAGTCAGTATAAATTAGCTGAAGGGTCAGGGAGGAGAAGGACATTTCTGCTGTTAGTAACAGGCCCAGTCCTCAAAGTACCTAGGTCAGTTATTTGGGGTTGTATTTTTCTCCCCATCAGACTGGCTCTAGCTCCTAGCTACATGACTATGGGCAAGTTACTTAATCGCTCTAAAGCACAGTTTCCTCATCAACAAAGTGGGGCAAATATTTACCTTGCAAGGCTGTGCCAAGATTAAACAAAATAATACACATAAAGCATTTATCACAGTACCTGGCACCTAGTAAGCACTCAGTTAAGGCCACCAATGATTCTAATGAATGGTAACAAAGTAATAAAAGGCATAAGAAGTCATAAAAGATGCTTGTCTTAAAACCTCAGCTTTCTCAGGAAACCAACTATTTCTACAGCAAACCATTTGGTAGTTTCTGAGTAGACATAATTTAGGCCATTGGCCTTCCGTAACTGAACAAGACAGTGTCCAGTACTGGAGTCAGTATTTTATAAAACCATTATCACAGTATAGGATCCAAGAGCTGAGTTCCTTTCAGGCCATCCAAATAAAAAAATAACCCAACCCATTATTCCCACCTCTCAGTACCAGTCCTTTGGCTGGGTCCCCAGGTCCTAAGGCAAGAATCTACAGCTGTGTCTGGGAAGAAATCCATGGACCAGGGAGGGAGGCAGCATTTGATCAAGAAACAGCATCTGATCCTATTTCAGATCAAGGCGGCCATGGCAGGGATTCAGTGCCCGTGGCAAAGCCCTGACACAGAAAAAGGCATAGAAACAGAAAACAGAGAATTCAGTTTAATAAGTTTTTCCTGGACTTTCTTTTGCTTTTCATCTGCAATCAATAAATCTCTGCAAAAATACAGTTAACTCTTCTCAAAAAGGACTCCTATTGAGCCCCTGTTAGGATCTGAAACTGTCATAAGCAGGGACAAAGAGAAATAAACATAGTTGTCTTCATGGAGTTAGAGAGAAGCTTCAGAAGAACAAGAATCTTGTGTGTCTCATTTACTGATGTATTGATGTGTCCCCAACACAAATAACAGTTCCCAACACTAGGGGTTCAATAAATAGCTGTTGAAAGAATGAATGAATAAATAAATAGATCTCACCGGACAGATGACATATAAAAGAGGTGACACATAAAAGTTATAGGGAAGGGTGGTAAGTATAGTGATAAATACGGAGAGTATCAGGAACAGTGAGGCCTGGGGGCAGGTGGCAGGAATCGTGGTAAACCAACACAGTCTGGCAGAGGAAGTGGCTAGGGAGTCAAGGTTTGGTCCCTCCTTTTGCTATTAAGCACATGTGACATGGCACTGTTATATAATGCTGACTTTACAGGAATATGCTGGGAAGGCAGAGAGCTTGGTTGAACTTGGATTGAAACTGCCAATACTCAACCGTGTTTTACTTAGCAAAATTGCAATTTTATATGGTTCAGTCCATACATTTAATTCTAAAAGTAGATCAGTCTCTTGCCTTTTTTCAACATTTGTTCTTGATAGATCTTATCCAATCTATTCTAAGGTTTTTGAAAACCCTCGTAAAGGACCTTCCTTTTCAACACACCCTTATTACATGTCCACTCTGCATCAGACACTGTGCTAGGCACAGGGCATACAAACTAAGGAATGTCCTGCGTCCTTGTGGAATTTACAATCAAATTTGTTGGCTTTCTAACAATCTTAGCAGATTCTTCTTCCTTTCTTGCCTAGCCACTGTCTTCTGCCTCTAAACTTTTTCCATGATGCTGCTTTCACTCCTGGTTAGAGACTTAATAGAACAACCCCAAGGCTGAGTTAGGAGTTCTCCTATAGTCTGACCATAGTCCTTGAGAGAGTGCGGGAAGCAAGGGAGGAGAGTGCAGGGAGACACACAGCAAGGGGAAAGATGAAATCCACTGGAAGTTCTGCCTCTGCATAAAGGAAGGGATTGTTGATCCTTCATGGAGATGGGCAGTTCCGTGGGAGCATTTGAGTCACCTTGTGTGCTTGGATGATCCTGAGGGTTTCAGGTCCTTTTCCTTCACTTAAGTCCTACATAAAGGAGAAATTATGTACATGGATCCAAAGCTTTCTCAAGCAGAACATGTACTGTTCTTAATAGAAAGAGTAAAGTCTAAGACAAATATCCCTAAATTGTAATAGCCAAAGCTTCCATATTTTTACAAATTATTGGTAACAATTCTATCCTAGTACAAATAATTACTATTTATTGTGCATTTACTGTATATGTATCAGGTACTTTTCTAAACATGTCACACGCAGTGTCCCATCTCAACCTTACCGATAGGTAGGGACTGTCCTTGATCTCTCTTTTCTCAGAGGAGAAAGCTGAAGCTCAGGGAAGTCATTTATCAAGACGGCACAGCCTGCAGGAGATACAGGCAGGAGTCAAGCCCAGCTCAGGCCCTTATGTTCATGTCAATATCATATTGCCTTTTTTTTTTTTCTTAGAATTACATATAGACAAAAGCCAGGCTTTTTAAATCATATATGAGTTCCAGATTTTGTGTTGGAGGTTGAGCCCATAGATTGAGGAGGGTGATTGGGACTCATTTTGAAATGTGCCGTCTTTTTTTTTTTTTAGCAGATTCTGAACACAAACTGGAAGCAAGTTCAGGAAGAGTACTGGGAAGATTTAGAGGTATGCCTATGTCCTTTTAGAACACTTCACGTTTGGTTTGAAGTCCATAAGCTCATGTCCTTTAAGGAGCAAGGAGATATTTCATATTTTGTCTCTGAAAATGAAATGCCTTGCATGCGGCATAGCATCCCCCAGTGTAAATGCTGAATGCAAACCATAGACTCAACTAAAGTGTATCTCTAGCAGCAAATTTCCCAGTTTTATTTTTTTCTACCGTTGCCATTCTGTACTATCGAATTCTCTTTCCCTGCCTTTTATCTGGCCTCATTTGTCTTCAGTAAATTTTCTGTCACTCCTGTCAGCGTGCCAATGCTTGTCATGGTGAAGATGACCTTTTCAAAAAGGTCATTGAAATGAAGAGCTGCTCGAGGGATGCCAGCTCTGGAGAGGGAGCTGGGGAAGAGCAGGAGAGGAAATGGGCATCTGAAATATTTCTGCAGAAACATAAAGCTGGGGAGGATCTGTGGCGTTGTTAGCTCTCCAGCTCTGTAGGATTAGTCTCTGTCACTTTTTTTTAGCATCTACCCTTTCCCATCCCCAACTTCGGAATTCGTTGACCACTTAGGAATTTACAAAAGGATTGAGAATCATCTCAATTCTGTGTTACTGTTTGCTTTCTTCAGGAAAGGGAAGTGGAGGCCTAAACCTTGGAAATTTCTTTGCGAGCCGTAAGGGCTACAGTCGAAAGGGGTTTGACCGCCTTAGCACGGAGGGGAGTGACCACGAGAAAGACGAGGATGACGGAAGTGAATCCGAAGAGGAATATTCAGCGCCGCTGCCTGCACCCGCACCTTCCTCCTCCTGAAAACCAGGCTTTGCTTTAGACTGAGTGAGATTTACCAGGAATGCCAGACTCCTTTCCCTTTAGCACGTTTAAAGTTCTGAGTATTTAATTGTAAACTTTACTGGTCTATGTGGGACTGTACACATTTTATTTACCCTGTTTGGATTAAGTTGGCTTCTGTTTCTAGTTGAGGAGTTTCCTAAAAGTTCCTGAGAGTGCCATTGTCTTTATCTGAACATAGAATAGAGAAACAGTCCTCTTCTTCCATCCTAGTACCAATCCAACTATGGAAGGTTTGCTCATTTACACTTTTGAGACTTTTCGTGGATGTAAATAACCCCATTCTCTGCTCGCACACAGTATTCTCCCGATAGCACTTTCATTGCCAGTGTCTTTCTTTGGTGCCTTTCCTGTTCAGCATTCTCAGCCTGTGGCAGTAAAGAGAAACTTTGTGCTGCGTGACAACAAAGCTGCTAAATCTCCTTCTATTTTTTTAAAATCACTAACATTATATTGCAATGAGGGAAAGAAAAAAGTCTCTATTTAAATTCTTTTTAAAATTTTCTTCTTCAGTTGGTGTGTTTCTGGGATGTCTTATTTTTAGATGGTTACACTGTTAGAACACTATTTTCAGAATCTGAATGTAATTTGCGTAATAAAGTGTTTTCAGAGCATTAGCTGTCAGAGTGTATATTGCAATTTTTGCATATTCCCAAGTTTTGTATACAACTTTTGTAATAATTACACAAATCACAAATATTAGTGAAACAATGTCTTCAACCAAAAGAAATCTGTTATATTGTACAAAATTTAGAAGATATTTTGTTATGTAGCCAATATAAATTTAAAAACAGCCTGAATTTACATACATTTGTAAAGTCAGGCTCTCTTTTAAGATTCACAGAGGGTTTTTGCCTGTATATCAATCAGAGGGTAAATACTTTAATAAAAGGTGATCACAGCTAAGAGGAAACCTGTGTCTCAAATTTCAAATTGCATATGTAAATGAGTCCATCAGTGCAGATTACTAACAGTTTTCCCTTTAAAGAATAATTTCACCCTAATTCCCATGTATCCATAGGAATATTCATCTCATACAGTGACTGCAAATTACTTTAAAAACATCTTTTTCATAATCCATCAATGCAATTTAGTAAGACCTGCTAATTTTTCATTTTTAAATGATGGGACTGTAGAACCCTTTCTTCAAAATGCCTACTTGCATTTCAGGCATCTTAGTAGTTGGAATAATAGAGATAAAATTGACTAATTGTGAAAACAATGCAGGCTACTTTGCAAAATAAGTTATATTAGAATGTTTTCCAGCTATGTTATTTTTTAAAATCTAACTTTAGGTAGATTTTTTTCTCCTCATAATTGATACCAAAGAAAATCTGATTGAAAGATTTTGTCACTTCCTGTATATTTTCCTCATCTTCATGTTAAAGCTGAATTTGGGCATCCTCCACATGTAGAAACTTCACATTTTTTTGATCCCTGTATTCTTTTTTCTCAAATGAAGAATACATTTTTCCTCCCTCTGACCATTCCTTCATGCTGCTTTCACCACATCAGTGGTAAATATAGAGTCATATCACTATTCTGATGTGTGTGTGTGTGTGTGTGTGTGTGTGTGTGTGTGTTCCCTGTGTCCTTTATATTTTCCTTTCAACATAAAAATTAGTCCAGTGCCCAGGACACATGTTTTACAGGTTGACTTTGATGCTATTCAAGTTTTCTTACACTGAGGAAATGGGCTGACTTGCACCAAAGCCATCTTTGTGGTGCAGTATTTGATCATCGGCTCTATTAGCTACATTATTTTAATGTTATGTACACTTAATCTTGTTCCTGAACAGTTTTACAATGGCTTCATTGAGGCAAAAAAATAGTTCAAAGTGATAAGTTATAAGGAGGCAAGAAAGACAAATGGAAAACAAATATAAAAATGGAAAAATTGATACAGGAATAATTTCTATTACACCTACTTGTGGAGAACAAATTTGACGCCAAACTTTCTGGCAGCTCATTAAATAATACCTGATTAGTTACATAATTCATGAATCCATTAAACATTTAGTATTCCTAATAATAAGACCCGAAAAATTTGCTACCAGGTGTCTTCTGAAAAATAGCACCATGTCATATAATTAAAGTCTTCAAAAATATCCATAGAGTAGACAAATATATTGTGTAGGTCTGTTCCTACATATATCCCTCAATATAAGCACATGGGAATATAAGAAGGGAATATAATAAATTTGGAAACAGAAAGTCTGCTAGGACATTACAATTCTGTTCTAGCACCCTTATTCTACTAATATGGCTTAATTAAAGATGGTGGACTAGAAAGGAATGAACATTGACTTCAGGCAGTCTTTCCACTGATTATTATTAGTCTTGGCTGAACTTCATTTATTGAGTCAGTTAGAGATTGCACTCTCTGGGAGACGCCCTAAAGAGGCAGGTCCCAGCCCTAACTACAGTAGAATCACCTGGGGAATTTAAAAAAAAAATGTTGGGCAATCCAGAGATCCTGGTTTAGTTGGCTATCAGAGGGATGCAGATGTAGGCCGGGTGATTCTAATGTACAGCCAGAGTTAAAAACCATTGTCTTTGAGAATGGCTGTTCTACCTTGCCAATTACTATATGTGGGTAGCTATATTTCCACATAAATTATATTTACAGATGTTTAGAGAGGGAAGATGGGATCTGAGGTGTTTTGATATGATTGTTAGTACCAAGATCTGAATGCCTTAATTGTTTGATGTGTTAAATTGGATAACTAAAATAGGTGTAATTGACTTACTAAAAAAGCAAAGGGAAACAGCTGTGCTTTTTTTCTATTAAAATATCCAGAGAATATAATTTGGAGAAGTTAAAAGAATAGCTTTGTTACTCATTAAGTTGGCCCTGAATTATCATGTGCATAAAGTCTTTTGTTGTAAGCTTTCTTCCTTAGTTTATTGAACCAGCATACTCTTTTCAAAATTGCCATGTATCTTTAAACTCTCACCCAGATGTTACACAAATTGGGTATTTAAGAAGCTGAATGACAATGGAAGGCATAGACTTTGTATTAGGGCTTATTCTCCAGCCCGTCACCTATACAGTAGTTCAAAGTTGATATAGGTCAAAGTTGATTTGGCCTATAGCAATCCTTCTCAAATGTCAGTGTGGATAATAATCAATTGCAAGTGCTTATTTTAAGAGCACTGACTTGGTTCCATTCCCAGAGTTTCTGATTCACTACATTGGGTGAAGCCCAGAGATCTGCATTTTCAAAGAAGGATCCCTGGTGATTTGGATCCAGGTGTTCCATGGTTCATCTTCAAGAAACCTGATCCTACAGAGATAGCTGAGCCTTAAAACATTATTAGACACACAAAGGCATATTCTCAAAGACATGGTCTCTATAGAGTGATAGTTACACCCAAAAGTCATTGACCCTGTTTCCTCAAACTCAGATCACAAAAAAAAAACCAAGATGCAAATTATCTTCAGGGCCCAAACTTACCGGCAATTTCTCCCTTTAGTCCCCTGACACTGATTATCCCATCAGGGGAAACAGCTGAGATGCATGGAAAGGCTACTAGTGGCCTCCCTAAAACCTCCTTTTAAAAAGCAGCAAACTAGATACAAGTAATATCTTCAGCAGGCCACTAGGTTAGACTTATGATTTTTTTTATTTTTGAATCACATCTAGAGGCAAGCAAACCTATTTGGTGTGTTTTTACAGCATCATGATTTAGTTAAGAGAGCTTTCATTCTAGAGAATATGTTGATGATGTAACTCTTCCTCATAGCCTTAAAATTTTTGAAACACCAAAGCACAAAGATATCAATCATATATGGAAAATACAGAACATGTATTTCCTGTGCTCCAAAATTAAGTACACACTGTATCATCATAGAGAAAGGATTTACCAAAGAAGACCTGATAAGTGCTCATGTTCAGGCATACCAAGATATAATAGATAGGAACTCATAAAAATAAATATGAATGCATTTCTGAACAAAAATGTATATTATCATACAAACTCTCTTAAAATGAATAAAGCAGTCATTTTGAATGCTTTTTATTTCCTCTATTTTATTAATACTATATAAATCTCTATGCTTTTTAAAAAAATATTGTCTGGAAAACTGAAGGGTAAGTTGTATCCTTTTTAATCCTAGTTCTAGCCTCATACTCCTTTGCCTAATAATTTTTCCTTCTTAGCAGGAGATTTTTTATCATAAAAACTCCCTGTAGTTGTGATTCTCTGCTTTGCCTATTTGGTAATTAATTTGTTCTCTGTAATAGGAAGAGATTGTCAAGCATGCATGTGGATGGAACAATACAGTCGCGCTGGTGTTTACAACTCACTTGTCAATGAGGAGACAGTGCTGCTATTCAATAGCATGGCCCAGTCTTAGCTAATATTGAGTTTGAAAAGAACACTGGGTTAGGGTCACAATGATTTGAATTCTAAGTTCTAGATTTGATTATTTTATACACCATTGTCTTAGGCTTCTTTAGTATTAATAATAAATTATAATTCAATTCAAACAGGTTTAAGAACAATTCTTTTTACTAAGAATTTATAACAATATAATAAACAATGATAAAAATGATCATCAAAAATTAATTTATCAATAAAAAGTGTTATTGTTTGATTCACATAACTGAAAGGCTCAGGCATGGCTCCAGCCAGAGACTCTGATGTTGTAAATAGTATTCTTTCCCCCAACTCCATCCCTCAGTTTGGCTTTCTTCTACATAGAGTTTACCACCTACATGCAGACTCTTCACATTTGCAGTAATAAAGGTGGCAGCCAGCAGCTTTAAGTTTAGATGCTACCAGCATTCACTCTGAGATATATAGCTTCTTTTTCTATAGCATTCCAACACATTGACTAACTGGCCTGATTTGGTTCACGTGTGCCTTAGAGTTATGTCGCTATAAAGAAATACTGGACATTGGGTAATTTATAAAGAAAAGAGGTTTATTTAGCTCACAGTTCTGCAAGCTATACAAGAAGCATGGCACCTGCATATCATCTGGTGAGGGCCTCAGGCTACTTCTAGTCATTGCAGGAGGCAAAAGGGAGCCCACAGGTAGAGATCACCTGGTGGGAGAAGAAGCAAGGTAGAGAGCAGAGAGGTGCCAGGCTCTTTTTAACAACCACCTCTCACAGGAACTAATAGCGTAGAAACTCACTCACTACCGAGAGAAGACATTAATGTATTCATGACAGATCCACCCCCATGACCAAAACACCTCCTAATAGGCCCCACCTCCAACACTGGGAATCAAATTTCAGTATGAGATTTGGTGGCTACAAACCTACCATATCCAAACTACAGTAATGTGCCAACCTCAGAACCTGGGGCCAGGGAAAGTGAGATGCTGGATTAGCCAGGCCTCCATGTAACCACATTGATGATTTAAAAAAGATTAGTTTCTCCAATTGCTGGTTGAATTAAGAGTTGATTCTAGGGAAGAAAAAAATAGCAGATATTCACTACTGTTACATTAAACTTTAATCACTTAACCATACCATTTCTTAGATAAAGGGGTTTACTGAAATAGCTATTTTTGTGATGTTTAAATTATTACATTAAAAAGGGACATCAAGTGATTAAGTCTATACCAATGTATACATGAAGGCAGCCTCAAATTCCCAAAAACAATACTAAATACAAAAAGAAATGTTAAACTTCATCTTATCAAAATAACAATAAAAACAAAAAAATATGCAAAGGGCCAATGGCAGAGATTTGAGGTCTAAAAGCCATCTTAATACTATGATTTCTATCTAAGCAAGGTTGATAGAAAAGGGTAGCTTCCAGTCAATAAAAGAGATAAAAAGATAAACCAACAAAATTTGGTGATCAGTCAATCCTATTTATTCCAAAACAAACATGCAAGCAAATTATAATATTCTCTGCTGTCCCCACCTTTTACTCTGAACATTTTAAAGCTACCGAATTATTGAATACTATTATAGTGAACATCCACATACTCTTCTCTTAGATTCACCAGTGTTAACATTTTGCCATATTTTCAGTATCTCTTTGTCATATATGTATACATATATGTGCACATACGCACACTAATTTATTTACTTCTACTGAACCATTTGAAAATAGTTGTGTTATAAGCAATTTTTTATACCAATGATACCTCAATGAAATGAGAGAAATTTTTAAAATTAAAAACAACTGGAGGAAATGGGGAAAAAAGTTGCAGACATCATAGCCTTTACCCTAAATACTTCCACATGTGTAACAGAGGTAAAGACCTGAAAAAGGGCAAGATGTATTACAAGTTGTCTCTTTAAGCCTCCTCGCTGACTCTTTTTAGGAATTAAAGCCTACATTCCTGCCCAAGGCCAGTAATCAGAGGGGCAAAGAAGTGTTCTTTGTTTTCTAGTATCTTAAACCACAGGAGATGGCTCAATGGAACAAAAGTCATGAGATCATCTTCACTGGAAAAAAGATCGACCAGGACAACCAACTGTAGTTAAATAGCAATAGCCCGAAGCTGAAAATCCACTTTGAAAACCCTGTATTTCTGCTTAAAGGGAGGACAGTGGTGCTTTGAGATGAGAGTCTGACATCCTCCTCATTTGCCGGCAAATTAATAAGAGTTCGTTTTCCTCAAACTCCTCATTCTTCGTTAAGAGTTAGGGATTTTTGTTTGGCTTCAGGGACAAGTAATGAGTTAACACATGTATTGCCTAAGAACTAGGGCATTCTACATGACCACAAAACTATTACTATTCCCCAGAAATTTAACACTGATTCCTTATTAATCCCTATTCAAACTCTCAGTGTCCCCAAAAAGCCCTTTGTATCTTTTAATTTTTGACCCAGGATCCAATTAAGGGTCACATAATGCATGTGTTTATCATATCTCCATGGTCTCCTTTTATCTAAAGTAATTCTCTTGTCATTTTTTCCCTTCTGAAACATCAACATTTTTGAAGAGTCCAGGCCAGTTGTCTTGCACAATGTCTCACTGTCTGGATTCATCTGTTTCCTCATGATTGTAATGTTGCCTGCTTCTCACTGCCTCATGTTAGGAGGCAGATAATGTCAGTTTGTCCCATTATTGGTGACACTAAATTTGATCATTTAAGTAATATTGTGTCTGCCAAATCTCTCCACTGTATATGCCTACTTCCACTTTGCCTTTATAAAGTAATATGAAAGAAAACATTTTAAGAAGATACGAGTATCCTGTTCCCCAACAACATTTTACCCACTGGTTTTAGAATACATTAATTATCTTTTTCTGAATCCATAATTTTGAGAGAGTTCTTAAATCATGATTTTCCAATTCTATCATTTCATCTTCATTTATTAGCTGGCATTCTTCTGTAAATGACTGAGAGTCTTACTGTCTCACCTTTAGAGAAATTGGCAGTAGCTACCCAGGAGCATAAAACAATCCCTTCATTTTATTTGTAGCAAATATGACATGCTGCCCAAACTCATGGTACAAATATGACCAAATATATTTTGTTTTCCTACATAATTACTCAAGTCCTTCCCTTTCTTATTGGCACAAAGCCAATTATCAGCCTTTCAACAGCTGGCTACACCATCTTTTCCTCCTCTATAATTGTAAAAAACAAACAAACAAACAAACAAACAAAAACAATTTTAAAAACCTCCTACGTCCCCAAAATACACGGAATCAGTAGATTTCCAGAGGCAGCAGGGGCATAATCAAGCATGATTCAACCACACTGCGATTGCTTGCTTCCTGCTGCCTCATAATGTTGTTGAAGATAGTTCTCTATACCAGCTCTAAAAACATACTCTCCTAGCTGCCCTAATCCAGACTGCCCTCCCTAAGTGCTATACATAGCTTCTGGGGGCTGAAATTTTTATTTCACACACAGGCCCAGGAGTCCTGGGTTAGGGCTGATTCTCATATCTATGCCTCATGGACACAGAAGAACCACCTGCCTTGCCTTCCCGTAAACCATACTACAAGCTTGTCCTCAAACCTCAAAACCCAGAGTTATTCTATCAGGCCCCCATTACTTGAGACCAGCCAGCTGTTTGTGCCCTGTAGCCCTTTCCAAGAGATACTCCCTGGTGAATCTCAAGTGCCTAACCTTACCTAGTGAGAATACTTCCGTGATTCAAAGGTGATTTCTGACATCTGTTTCTAATTTAGTAAATACTTCTGAATGTCTAACAAGCAAAAAACTCTTAAGTTCTGGGAACACAGTGGTAAAGGGCAATATCCCAGCTCTACTGAGATTTACATTCTATTGATGTGTACATTTTACCTTTTTTTCCTCTCTTGGTAAAGAAAAGAAAAACCAAAATGTAGTCAATGGAAAAGAAGTCAAATTCTAACAATTTAAAGAGGTTTATTCTGAGCCAAGTTTGAGTACAATGGCCCAGAACCACACCCAAGAATCTTTGAGCAAATAGACTTGCTGTGCTTAGGTTACAGTTTGGTTTTGTACATTTCAGGGAGATGGGAATTACATGTAAAGTCCTAAATCAATACATGGAAGGTGTACATTGGTTAGACCCCAAAAGGTGGGACATCTCAAAGAGTTGGGGTGGGAGGTGACAGGTTATAGGTGGGTTTAAAGACTTTTTGATTTGTTGTTATTGGTTAAAGAAATGAAGCTTTGGCTAAAGACTTGGAATGTTTTAAGATAAGAAAGCCTATTAATCAGAGACAAACCACCTGCCATAGACCCAGACTCAAATGGTTTGTTATGTAAATAGAAGACCTGCAGGTGTGGTTTAAGCTTTGTCTTGCATAGCCTTAGGCCTGTTAATGAGTTACAGAGGACATCTTCAAGAAAGGAGGGGTGCATGATGAGACATGTCTGACTGCCCTTTTCATGGCCAGCAACTCAGCGTTAGAGCATTTCTGATGTCCCCTTGGCCAAGAGGGGGTCCATTAAGTCAGCTCAGGAGTGCTTAATATTTTATTTCACAAATCCCTGGCTGGGTACCGCACTCATACATTAATAAATTATTAAAAAATGAGGCCCAAAGAAAGGAAATAACTGGCCTAGTTATCCTGTTAGGTAGATAGCAAGGGATTCTGGGTCTCCTGGGAACAAAAGTGGGTACTATTGCCTTAGTGCAATTGCCCCACCTGGGAAGAAGGACAAGGGTGGGCCCTCGGCCCCCAACTGGGTCCTGCCCCATTCTAATCCTGCCCTGAGCTACTGCCATACCTGAGGTTGAAGGGAATACCCTATGAATCTGCCATTCAGAACTTAGCATGCCAGCTGCAAAAGAATGCAGAGGACTCTCCAGCCCACGGGCCAAGCAGTATAGGTACCTTAGAGTCCAGAAATTGACCTGGAACAATGCACATGCATAGTAATACAACTCCCAACTGTCTGATCAAAGTGGTTCCATGGTGACGTCTGAGCCACTAGGGAGGAGGAGGTCCCAATCTGGCACTATAAAACAAGACACAGACCATAACCAAGTCCCTTTTTGTGCCCTTCCTTTTGCTCTCCCTTCGCGGTAACAATTACTCCAGTCGTCTTCTGTGGCATATGTATCATGCCTTATAAACCTATATCTTGCTCTTGCCCTGTAATCCTATCTTTCTCTCCTTGATAAACCTTATTTTCATGCTTGCCTTTCTTTGGTGCATCTTTGGTCATTCTTTGACCATGAACGTGTCAAGAAATAACATTTCAGACTGAAACCTGACCACACACACTAACCCCAATGCTTCTTTAGGTTTAGTTTCTGGCACTTTGCATTTTCAGAGTTTATTTAATCTTGTATTACCATATTTCCCAGAAGTCACAGATTTCATAGAAATCTTTAAGAGTTTCAAATTTCTAGATCTTGTTCTGAGCATTGTTTGGCTTCTATTTAAAGAAGGTGATCCTTTCTTAAAGATGCAACCACAATTCTCATATCTGTGATAAAATATGTACCCAGGTAATCTATAAAAAAATAAATAAAAGGCAAAGAATTCATTCAACAAATCTTAAGTTTCATTATGTGCAAAATACAAAGATTAGAAAGGCACAGTTCTTGCCCTAAAGGGTCTGTAATCTTTAAGGTAGCTAAAATATGCCTTTAACTGATTATAGTATAAGGTACAAGAAGAGGAGCACATACAAAATGCTATCAAACTTGTGATTGACGAGAAGTAAGGTTTCATTAAAAAGGTGATATTTGTGTAAAGGAAAGGAGGGTTAAAGGAAAATGCTTGTCATAGAAGGGGATTAAAAACAGGGCTAGATTCTATAGAGCTCAGGGTAGTTTAGGGAAGCAGGATGGGCGGGAAAGGCAGCTGATATAACTAGAAGGATTTCAAAACATGAAGAGGAATTTGGATCTAAATGCGTCTGATATACTTGATTTTATCATATATATTAACATACTGAAATCCACTAGTAAAAGTAAAAAAAAGAAGTTTTCTATCTAGAACAGGACAAAGAAAAGAACAAATTATACTTGTGATAAAATTTCAAGTTAGTTTAAATCTTAGGAAATGGGATGTTTTTCTTTATAAATATTGGATAAAAGTTATTTATCAGATATAGAATTTGCAAATATTTTCTCCTAGTATATGGGCTAATATGGGCTATCTTTTCATTCTCTCAACCTTGTCTTTCAAAAGGAAGTTTTAAATTTCCATGTTGTCCAATTTGTTATATTCACCAGCGATCACAGGATTCACAGAACTCCTTAAAAATTTCACTAAGGCTTTAAATTTTTGTGTTTCAATCCACAAAGGAGAGGTGAACACCAGTAACATTTCTACCACCATAGGCGCTTCTCCAGCCACCCTCATCCCCACCCCTAAGTCTCGCTACCATCCTCACTCCAAGAAGCAGCCATGTCCAATTTCTTTCTCAAATGCCCATGCTCTCAATGCCCTCCCAGCTTGCGAACATTTTTCCAGCTGGCTAGGCAGATTTCCCCTGCCAAAGCTCTTAACAGAGGGAATGGCCTGAGAAAAAGGACAAATGTATTCTGTTTCTGTAAAACCTCACACAGTCTTTTTGGGAATTGAAGTCTGCATTCATGCCCAAGATCAGTGGCAGGGAGGGGCAGGGGAGTGTCCTTTGTTCTTTATACCACAGGAGATGGCTCCACAGAACTGTCCAGGGGTAGTCACATGACTGTCTTCACTGGAGATGGGACTGATCACAATGATCAACTGTAGTTAAACAGCAATAGCCTGAAGTGGAAAACTTTGCTTTGAAAGCGCTGTATTTCTGCTTGTAGGGAGGAAAAATTGGTACTCTAAGACAGGAGTCTGCCATTTTTCCCATTTGCTGGCAAATTAATAAACCTCCCTTTCTTTCTTCTCAAACCACTTGTCCTTCTTCTGATGTGGCCTCGGGGACAAGGGCTGAACTTTCAGTAACACTCTTATCTCATTGGGTTATAATGACATTAAACAAAGAGAGAGAGAAATGTATTGGCTCATTGGCTCATTGCTAAAAAATTCTAGGGTAAGAGGATTTAGAGACACAAAAATGATCTCTGTTTCTTTGTGTGTGTATGTGTATGTGTGTCTGTGTGTGCCTTTCTCTGTCTCTGTCTCTCCCTCTCTGTCTCTCTCTGTGTCTTTATCACACAGTATTGGCTTCATTCTTCAGAAAGCTCTTTCTATGTGATATAAAAAATATCTCTGGCAGACGTCCATAAAAATTGAAAGAGAGAGACTCCTCTACCCTGTATCTATATCAACCCCCCACAAAAGGATTCAGAAACACAAGAACGCTAGTATTTTCTTTTTCAGAAATGACAACAGATTTGCAAAGATTTATCCACCAGTCTTGGTAACTTCCTCTTTCATTAGCCAGGAAACTTTTCCTTAAAGCCTGTAAGAAAATTTCCCTCACGTGCATAACGTGGTCATTTCTGAGCTAATCTGTAGCAAAGTGATGAGATTATTTTGGGCCACTCAGGCCCATATAAGAATCTTGGCCCACAGCTCCACAGGATGAATGCTAGACATGTAAACAAAATTTGGATAGGAAGAAAGAAGAAAATGATTGCTGAGTAGGCAACAAACAATCCACTACAGACTGGCGATATTTCATGTTTAAGGAATAAAATTCATTTATTGATAGATAATTGCTAAGCTCCCTGACCTTAAGTAGCTCACAATCTAAAAGGAAAATAACGTATAAATTCACTGTATTAAGTTCAGTGATGGAGGTAGAGCCAAACACCTGACAAAGTTTGTAGTGAGGGATCACACAGAAGATGTGTAATAATGTTCAAGAAAACATTATGCAGAAAAAATGATTACAATAAAAGTTATAGGTAGTTGTTGGTAGTGGAGAATTCTCTTTGCATAGTTTTCCAGTAGTAAATTAGCTTTTTTTTTTTTTTGAGACAGAATCTCACCATGTTGCCCGGGCTAGAGTGCCATGGCGTCATCCTAACTCACAGGAGCCTCAAACTCCTGGGCTCAAGCAATCCTTCTGCCTCAGCCTCCCGAGTAGCTGGGACTACAGGCATGTGCCACCATGGCTGGCTAATTTTTTTTTCTATATATTTTTAGTTGTCCGATTAATTTCTTTCTATTTTTAGTAGAGATGGTGTGTCGCTCTTGCTCAGGCTGGTCTTGAACTCCTGAGCTCAAACAATCCGCCCGCCTCGGCCTCCCGGAGTGCCAGGATTACAGGCGTGAGCCACCGCACCCAGTTGTAAATTAGCTTTTTAAATCACCCTAGAACCTATCTGAAAATCAAATATTACATTGTTTTCTCATTATGTTATTGATACTCTTCTAGTGCAAATATAATTCCAGAGAGTAACAAAAATCTAATAAAAGTTTCAAAAAAACAAAGATTCTAGGTTAGAGTTGAAAGTATGTTCTGAAACAAAGGCTGCGAAATATTGCATTGATCTCAAAGTTACTGGACTAAAACAATCCAGAATTCCAGACCAAAGTTTATAAAATATTTTAGTGTCATTTCAATATTTGTACATGTAAATACTTAAACATTTTGTCATGTTATTTTCCTCAAAATACCTAGTATACCCTTTTTCATTATTTAGATAGATTAGAATAAATATGTGGATTATAAATAAATAGATCAATCTATCGATTGATTGATAATTGATTAATAGACAGACTGACCGTCAGCAAGAAGAAGTAAAAGAAAGAGTGAGAAAGGGAGAGATGAGAGACACATCCACATGCATAGATTCCACATAAAGATTTCATCAGGGTAGTTATTACCATTGCAGCGAATGGCTGACATCTGGTGGCAAAACTTAGTAAAAAATTTGCATGGATTTGTGCACTCCAAAAACAGGTGCTATTTAGTGAATGATAAATCTGTCTTCAAGGAGAATAATTTAAAATGCTGCTAATCATTCAGTTTTTATGACCTTTAGGGTTAAGGTTAGGCAGGTATGATGACTATGTCTCCTTTCTTCCCTTAACTGATTTAAAAAGAAATTTTATAAACCAATATGTATATAATTAAGCCTATAACAGTATAACATATAGAAATATAACATATATAAATGTAAAATATTTGACAGTAACAACACAAAGGAGTCAGGTGGGAACAAAGCTGTATTGAAGTAAGAAAGTGACCCTGGCTGGTAATTTGCATTTACAGGAAGAAATGAAGAGAACTGGAAATGATAAATAAAAAGGTTAATGTAACAAACTCTGTAACTATGAACTTGCTTTCTTTTCTCCTTGCAAGTTATTTTAAAAAAACTTTTGTGCTGCAAATTATGCCATGAAGAAGTACAAAGACAAAAAATGTTTATTTTTCATTAAAAAATAAAAAAATACAAAGACAATTTTCCACATGGGAAAATATTTGTAAGTCATATATCTGATAAGAAAATACCATCCAGAATATATAAAGAATACTTATAACTCAATAATTAAAAAATAAATACCCCAAAATAAAAATAAGAAAAGGATATGAATATATAATTCTCCAAAGAAGACATACATATGGCCAATAATAATATGAGAAGATGCTCAACATAATTAGTTAACAGGGAAATGCAAATCAAAATTGCAATGAGATACCACTTCGTACTCACTAGGATGGCTATAATAAAAAAGACAGATAGTAAGTTTTGGAGAGGATGTGGAAAAATTGGAACCCTTGTACATTGCCGGTAGAAACGGAAAATGGTGCAACTAGTTTGGAAAGCAGTTTGACAGTTTCTCAAAATGTTAAACACAGAATTACCACATGACCCAGCAACTCCGTTCCTAAGTATGTAAAAGTTGATCACATGAATTGGATCATTCTTGTCATATCCAACTAAAACAGAATCGAAAAGCCAGGGGGAAGAGCACTCAGAACACATAACATTGCTCCAAAAATGTAATTCTCTGCACACCTGCTGCTGAAACTGCCTACTGTGCCCTGAAACCAGTTTTATCTAATAGCTGCTTATCATAGCTGCAACTAAAACTAATTTTACCCACCACCGTCACTCATCAGTAAACACTTGCCAGCTCCCCAGAACCTTACTAGTGCCAATGAATTTTCTCAAAGAGCAATAGGTAACATTTTTTCTTTTTTTATAAAAACTCCAACCTTCTCTTTGTTTTCCAAACATACTGAAGACCACCCAGTCTACATATATGTCCTGAATTGCAACTCTTTCTTCCTAAATAAAATGTTAAACTTAGAAATTCACCTCTACATTTTTATTTTGACTTTGACAAGTGTATACTCAAGAGAAATTAAAATATACAGCCACTTATACATGAGTGTTTATAGCAGCATGATTTATAATAACCAAAATCTGAAATCAACCAAATGTCCCTCAGCCAGTAAATGGATAAATATTAATAAATGTTGTATATTTATACAATGTAATATTATTCAGCAATAAGGAGGATTGAAATACTGACACATGCTTGAACATTCATGACCTTGAAAATGTTATGCTAAGTGATAGAAGCCAATCACCAAGACCATATATTGTCTGATTCTATTTATATGGAATGGCCAATAGGCAAATCTATAGAGACAGAATATATATTGGTGATTTCTTAGGGTCAGAGTGGGGGAAAGTGAGGAGCTACTAATGGGTATGGAAATTCTTTTGGGGGTGATTAAAATGTCCTAAAATTAGATCGTGGTAATTCTTACACAAGTCTGTGAATACTACAAACCATTGACTTCTCACTGTAAAGGAGTGAATTTATGGAATGTGAACTATAGTTCTCAATAAAGTTCTTTATAAAAACAAACAAACAAACAAAAAATCCAAAACTGTGCAATTATCTTCAAGCCAGGTAAATCATTATCCATCCCCAAGGCCTGAAACTCCCTGTCACAGCTGGGTCACACAGAAATACATTTATGGTATCCAAAATTGGGTCATGGTTCCTTCAAATACTGAATCATTCTTACTACTCTACCAAGGGTCTCATTAAGGTAATTAGCCAATTTCATACTTGTGAAAACACACTATATATGTCCTGCTTGGGCCAGCTCTGTACCCTTCCTGAAAGTGTCCCTCAACACTGTCTTTCTTGCTTAGGGAGAGGTCCACAGACGTGGGGAAGCTTTTGTTGTGTGTGGAAGTCTGTGTCCCACAGCACAATGTTCCTGCCTACTGCTGTCCTCTTGCCGTGGATAAACGCCCAATCCTATGCCAACCTACCCCCTACTTTAGCTTCCTCAGCTTAGGAGGCCTCCAGCTTTGAGGCGCTCAGAGGGGAGAGATGTGAAGCAAGCTATGAAAAGAGTTGAATTATGTGTGGGGAGAGAACAGAAAACGTGTGGTTTTCTGCTCCTTTGTTGTCTTCAATGCTCACCCTGTCTTCCCCAGTTACACATGATCTTCCAGTCATTCACTGCAGTTGGAATAACAGTCATATCCACTACTGGAGCCAACACAGCTTCCTTGGCTCTGAGTGAATTGACATGTCATGTTGCTTCAGCAAAGCCCCAGATCCCAATGACCTCGGTAATTTAGGTGTCTTAGTAAAAATTATGTGCAATGCCAAGATTTTTAAGTTCTATTATTCATTGATAGGAAATCAAAGGAAGATTTATTCTTAAAGGTTAATAACCTCAAGTTTGTGAAATGGAACAGAAGACATTCCAAAGAATTTCAGATTCTTATTCTAATAAAAAAAAGGTTGTCTTCTCTTCAGTTTTCAAACTGCAAATTGAGGTGAAAATAGGAAAGTAATACTGGAGCAACTTCAGAAATTCTATAAATACTACATTGGATTGTAAATTACTTGGCAAAGACAAAGTAATATGTGACTGCAAACAAGTTACTGCAGAGACTAATGTTCTGCCTCATTCAGTTTTCACTGCCAGATGAGAATGAAATTCTTGAGAACTTGCCTGCTTATTTGTGGTCCCTTAAATGTGTTAGCATTTCAGCTATACCCGTCAAAAGTGGGCAGGAAGCAGAATGCTCTGGTGTCATCATTCATAAAGCTAGGAAACTTACTTGAGCATCTGTTTGTTCTGCCAAGTAATATAAATAATGCCATTGAGTACGTATAATCAATCACCAGCAGCTTTCCATTGCTGCCTCAGAAATGATTAACCAGAAATGTGGCAGGTTGAGGGCAAGTGCAGATCTCTGCAGCAAAGACAATGTATTGGCCTCCCAAAAGGTCTATATATTCACTCTTTATTTTGGAGAGTTTTGAACTGTGCATAACTGAACACTGAATTTCTATCCCCTGAACTCCAGACTCTTATATCCAAATGTGTTTTCAACTGATCTGTTTAGATGTGTAATAAGCAACTCAAACTCAACACATTCAAAACTGAATTTCTCTTTTCTTCCCCAAACCTGCTCCTACCAGTCTTCCTCATCTCAGTTCAGCAACTACATCCTTTTGGTTATGCAAGCCAAAAAAGTTTGGAGTTATCATAGACTCTTCTCTTCCTCTGAATCCCTACATTCAATATTTCAACAATTTCTGTTTAATCCTGCTTCAAAATATAACAGATACTAACCATTTCTCATTACCTCTATTCCTTCCAATGCCATCATCATCTCCCACCTGAATCATTAGCAACAGCCTCCTAAGTAATCCTTCATTAACCTTTCTCAGTCCATTCTCATCCAAACTGCTAGAGTGATTCACTAAAAGCATAAATCAGATCATGTCACTCTTCTTAAATACTTCCAGTTAATTTTTATTTTTCTCAAACTGAAAACAGAGCCTACACAATGGCCCATGAGGCCTGAAAAACTTTACCCTCTTATGTCTCTTATCTCCTATTATACTCTCTCTTCCTCTATTACTCTCTCTCTGTTACTCTCTCTACCTGGGCCCCATGCTATTTCTCAAAAACACCAGACATAGAAAAACACCTCAGTGTCTTTGAACTTGCTGTTTCCTCTCTTCGGAATGGTCTTCTCCCAGGTATACACATGGCTCCTTTCCTCACTTTCTTCAAAATATTTCATGGGTCACCCTCTTCTGTAAGTTGGTTTCTGCTCCCCATTGCGCTCCTGAATTCATCCATGCTTTTATTTGTAACTGTAATTTTTTCATTTCACTGCTTTGTAGCATTCCATTGTATCCATATATGACAATTTATTTATTCCATTGTTGATAATTATCTAGGTCATTTCCAAAATTTTGCTATTTCAAAAAATACTGCTATAAACACTTCTGGAATTAGATTATTGTGCGAAATTCCTGGAGTATAGATAGGTTTATGCATCTTCAATGTTCCTACATAATGTTAAATTGTTTTTTAAAATAGTTGTATCGATTTATATACTCATCAATATTGTATAATTGTATTGTCTGCTCTACATCCTTGCTAATACTTTTAATTATTGCCAATCTGGTAGGTTTTAAATGATCTCTAATGGCTTATTTACATGTTCTTTTTATATCATGTTAAATTGGATGTTTAGATAATTACTTTTTGACCTTTATTTTTTTCCAAAATAATCACATAAGTCATAAATTTTACTCTGAGCAGTTTTATCTGCATCCTACAAAAATTTTTAAACAGTTTTGTTGAGTCATAAATTACATACCGTATAATTCACTCATTTAAAGCATACGTTTCAATAGTTTTGGGTATATTACATTATTAATTTTTAAAAATTATGGTAAAAATATATGTTTAACTACTTAAAGTGTATAATTCTGTGGCATTGATTACATTCACAATGTTATGTAAACATCACCAATATCGACTTTCAAAACTTTCTTATTACTCCAAGCAGAAACTTTATAACCATTAAGCATTAACCATTAATTCCCTATTTCTCCTTCCTCTAGCTCCCGGTTACTGCTAATCCACTTTCTGCCTCTATGAATTTGTCTATTTTAGATATTTTATATAAGTGGAATCATACATCTGTTCTTTTGTGTCTGATTTCACTTTGCATAATGTGTCCAAGGTTCATCCATGTTGTAGATGTATCAGAACTTCATTCCTTTTTAGGGCTGAATAATATTTTATTGTATGTATATACTACATTTTGTTTATCCATTCATTTGTTGATGGACACTGGTTTGTTTCCACCTTTTGACTACTGCAAATAATGCTACAGTAAACACTGACATACAAATAGCTGTTCAAGTTCCTGCTCTCAGTTCCTTTGGGTACATAACTAGGAGTGGAATTGCTGGGTCATATGGTAATTCTATGTTTAACTTTTTGAAGAACAGCCAAACTGTTTTCTACAGTGGCCCCACCAGTTTAAATTTCAGTCAGCGATGTCTGAGGGTTTCAGTTTCTCCAAATCCCAGCCAAGAATTGTTATTTTCCATTTTTTTTTTTTTTGGAGATTATTATAGCTATTCTCTTAGATGTGAAGTGCTATCTCTTCATGGTTTTGATTTGCATTTCTCTAATGATTGGCCATGATTTTTTTGACTTGAATTTTTTTTTCTTTTTCCCCCACCTCTTGGACCATTCCTTTTCTAGCCCTTCCAGCTTTATTGCTTTCTGCTTCCTCCTGCTAGCCGCACGATGGTGCCTATTTCCAAAGTTTCTGCTTTTTTTCCTTCAATTGAAGTAATTTTGTATACCAGCTTCAACTGTCACTTTAGAAGCTATAAATCAGGGTTTAAGCCTACCTCACCAGGGTGTTAGGAGAAGCCAAAGATCCTGAGTACCAAGCCCTCAGAAAATGGTAAAGCACTATAAAAGTCTTAATCATCAGCATTACCACAAGTACAAATGGCAAAGCTGGGTGGAGTTACCCAAAGAACATGACGTGGAAAAAAGGACCTACATTTGGAGTCAGAAATCCTGAGCTCAAGCCCCTCATTAACTCTGACATGAGTTATAACCGTAATAACTCATATTTATATAATGCATTGCATCTAGAAAGTGCTTTCACATATATTCTCTCATTGATCCTTCATAATTGGTTTCTCTGTTCCAGTCTCTCAAGGCTCTAACCTGTCAGCTAGAGCAAAATTCCTAAAACACAGGTTGATTATGTGACAGCCACATTGAAAACCCTTCCAGGGTTCCCTGCTACTGGTTAAATAAATGATGTTATATTCACATAATTATAACAATAAAATACCACATGACCATGAAAAAGAAGGAAGCAGTTTTATACATACTGATAAAGAACAATCTTTAAGATATGTTTAGTAAAATAATAATAATAAAAATACATAACTAAGAGTACAGTATGCAACCATTTATATTGCAAAGGGGCAACATACATGTATTATCATATGAGTATAGGAAAGGGAACTGGCAGCCTTGGGAGTCAAGGACAGGTCATGGATTCTTTTTACCATTTATATTTATTACCATATACATGACACCTTGTCAAAAAACTCACAATGGATTCGATCATCTTTATAATTAAGCTCCATACTCTTTGGTCTGTCTTCTAAAGACCCCCATATTCTTGCACTAAAAGACTTTTTATAGCCTAATTTCAACTATTCCCTTTTGTGTACCTTATTATTTTTGCAAATTGGCCTAGTCACTGTCTCCATGTATACCCAACAAATTCTTGCCTCAATGCCTCTCATGCATGATAGTCCTTCATGTATCTAAAAACAGAGAGCATATCTCCTAGAGTATTCTCTTAAAATAGTTCTGTCTCTAGCAATGAATCCTCAGTCCTTGAACCTCGGCTCCAGCACCTTTCCTAAATTGCTAACTCCTCCCAGACATGTGTCAGTTAGTTCTTTATCATTCTTAAAATATATATCTCAGAGTTGTACACTATGTTTATATTAATGCAATTTGATGTCACATTAGATTTTTGTACTTTACATCTGCATCACATTTGACATAGGCTAACTTACAATCCCTCCCAAGCCTTTTTTCATATGTGTAGCTTCTAATTCACATCTCCCATATTTTATGCAGATTATTTGAGAATCCGATGTAAGACCCAAATAATAGAATTAGCTCCTGCTTCCAATCTGCTGAGATCTTTGAGGTATGTCCTGATTCAGTCATCCAAAATGACTGCTGGCCCTCTCAAATTTGTGGTGTCCCCATAATTCACTGACTATCATTATGTCCTCTTTAGTCACAGAAAAAAAATCACTTTTCAAATTAGTAGGTGCAAAGCTAACAAGATTTTATTGTATTGTGTCTGATGGCTACCTTTGGTGAATCCCTCTAGGAGGAGTCAAATGTCATCTAATCTTTGACAAAGCAGACAAAAGTATACGCTGGGGAAAAAAATCTCTATTCAATAAGTAGTGCTGGGAAAATTGGATATCCACATGCAGAAGATTGAAACTGGATCCCCACCTTTCACCTCTCACAAAAATCAACTCATGATGGAAAACAGACTTAAACCTAAGGGGCGAAATCTTAAGAATTCTGGAAGAAAATGTTGGGAAGACTCTTCTAGACATTGGCCTAGGCAAAGAATTTATGAAGAAGACCCCAAAGGCAATCACAGCAGCAACAAAAATAAACAAATGGGACCTGATCAAATTAAAAAGTTTCTGCGCAGCCAAGAAACTGTCACAAGAGCAAACGGACAACCTACAGAATGGGAGAAAATTTTTGCATGCTACAAATCCTATAAAGGACTGATAACTAGAGTCTACGTAGAACTCAAAAAAAATCAACAAGAAAAAAATCAAACAACCCCATCAATAAATGGGCGAAGGACATGAACAGAAACTTTTAAAAAGAAGACAGAACAATGGCCAACAAACATATAAAGAAGTGCTCAACATCTCTAATCATTAGGGAAATGCAAATCAAAACTACAATGATCACCATCAAATTGGTATTAACGGATCAACACATAAGTGCATATATAAGAATTACATCTATTAGATATTGGGCAGGGGGGAGGGGGAGGAGGGAGGAGGAGACAGGTATATGCATACACAAAGAGTGCAATGCGCACCACGCAATAGGATGGACATATTTGAAACTTGGACTGAGGAAGTGAGGGGGGAGCAAGGGCAACACACGTAACCTAAACATCTGTACCCCCATATTATGCTGAAATAAAGAAACAAAAGAAAAAATCCATGTCCGGGGTTCTGACCTGTGGCCCCAATTCCACTAGTGCCTCATCCCAACATTAAGCTCATGGCATACGCCAACACGCTGTTGTAGCTAGGAATGATGTGAAGTGACGCATGGGGAGGCCTGCGTCCCAGGTTTCCTCCCTGCCCACCGACCCCCAGGCCCCAGCTGGTAGGGGAAGGAAGGGCAGAGCAGGCCCCGCCCCAGGGCAACACTGGACCCCATTTTACTTTATAAAGTTTGTATTTATTCCTCTTTAGGTTTGCAGAGGGGTTGGGGGCAGAGTCAGGGCTGGCTAGAGAGCCTGGGGACAAAGAGGATGGAGGTAGAGCAGCTGGGGCTGGGGACTCAGCCTGGGCATTCTGGAGGGAGGCCAGCCTCAGGCGGGGCTGGGCCATGTAACTGCCCTGTACCCTCATGTGCATGGCTCCTCTCCTACTAAAGCAAAAGGGCCTTGCCATAGGAAGACCATCAGAGAAGGGGTCATCAGGGAGGCCTCACCCATACCCCTACAGAAGCCCCATGATGGGGCTAAACTGGGCCCAGCCCTTCCCCAGCTATTTTATGTCTGTAATTAAATATGTTAAACTAAAATCATTATTGTACATGAAAAAAAAAAAGAGAGAGACTAAGGAGACAAACTGGCTAAGTACAACATGGTACCCCGAATTGGATCCTAGGACAGCAGAAAGCTTCCATCTAAAAACTATTGACATCTTTTTTTTTTGGAGGAGCCAAGATGGCAGACGAGAAAAGCCGCCAGTCAGAAGGTCTCTGCAAAAAGACAGATTTTAGAAGAAAGCGAAAAAAATAAACTAGCAGAAAAACATAGATTGGGTGAGGGTCAGAAGGGTGACTGAAACTACAGGAGACTCCACAGGAAGACATTGTGGAGGAGACCTTGAAGGAAAAAGGTCCCCGAGAGGCTTCGAGACCAGTGACAAGGGTAGGTGGAGCAGATAACTTTCCCCTCCCTTGCATCTCATACTGTTGGTGGACTCCTGAGCGGTTGGAGAGATCGGCCAACACCAGCCCAGAGACGGCTGCCGCCGGTGAGCAGTGAGCCTCTTGCGGACAGGGCATCAGGCTCCCAGCTTCCTTGGGGCACCTCTCGGTGCGTGCAGACCCGAGCCTATCGGTAGATGCCATATTGCTCCATTCTCTCTTTCCGCGTCCCTACCCATGGGTGCCCAGAGAGACAGTTTAGCCACCACATGGAGGCATCTCCAAGGAATCGGAGCTTTCCTTTTGGGGCCCTACAGCACACTCAGGGGTACTGAGACTCGAGGTCCCTACAGCCAGCCCTCCCAGGTGCTGCTTGCCTGGGGACTCCAGGAGAGCAGGGCAAATCCTGAGGTGGAGTGAAATAGATCCAGCCTGGGCACCCTGTAGGTGATTCAAGACCAGCAACCCTGGCAGAGTCAGGGTTTGATCTCCAGGGCCCAGGGGACAGGTCTGCAGATCAGACCCCGAACACCCAGGTCACGATCGCACTGGCCCCAGGGCACAGAAGGGAGATTTGTGAAAAAGCCTACTGAGGAGTGTGTGCCTTCAGGGGCATATCAGTGTGCCTTAGCGGCAACCCTCCTCCCAAAAGAGGGCTGTGCACCCAGCTCAGGCTGCGATCCTGCCAGCCCATGTCACAGCAAGGGGAGATCCACTAGCCTGAGGTCCTGCTTGCTGGCAGAGGCCTGGGAGAAGCCACTGAGTTGGGGAGGGTGAAGGGGAGCAAGACCTGCTCCAGAGTGCAGGTCTCGGATAGCCTCACCCCCCAAGCCCAGACTTTCCAGCTGAGTGAAACCATTTCAGGCCCTCCCAGCAGCTTTGCACAGAAGGAAAGAACAGACCTTTGACCCTGCTGACAGGATCTGTGGAGACTAAGGGCAGGCTTACCCAACCCAGCCCCAGCCAGACTCACTCCCAGACCTACCCCCACTGAAGTGGAGAATAAGGACATACTTGGAAGTTCCAGGGCCACATCCACCTCTCGAGGGACAACAGGGTCGCTCCAGAGGAACAAGAGCAGGCTAAAGGACCGCAAAAGCGCACTGCAGCTCACTCCACCCAGCAAGTGCCACCTACTGACAGGGAGGTCATTCTGCACACCCTTGTACTGCATCTGTTCATTCATCATAAAGGGTGTGGTCGAATCTCACCCACAAATACCACCTACTGGCTCAGAGAATAAACAGGGCGTGTCATTATCCAAATGAAAATCTAAAGGCAAGAAGGAACAACTGATCCAGATGGGAAGAAACCAGTGAAAGAACTCTGGAAGTATGAAGACTCAAACGGAAGGCACACCCCCAAAGAGGAACAACAACT
>CAUYSK010034573.1:0-61952 GCA_963575035.1 Avahi laniger
AAAGATGTGGAAACAGCCCAAGTGTCCATCAATATATGAGTGGATTAATAAACTGTGGTATATGTATACCATGGAGTATTATTCAGCTTTAAGAAACAATGGTGACATAGCACCTCTTATATACTCCTGGAAAGGGCTGGAACACATTCTATTAAGCGAGGTATCCCAAGAATGGAAAAATAAGCATCACATGTACTCACCATCAAATTGGTATTAACGGATCAACACATAAGTGCATATATAAGAATTGCATCTATTAGATAGTAGGCAGGGAGGAGGGGGGAGGAGGGAGGAGGGGACGGGTATATGTGTACACAAAGAGTGCAATGCACACCACGCAATGGGATGGACATATTTGAAACCTGGACTGAGGGGGGGAGGCGGGGCAAGGGCAACACACGTAACCTAAACATCTGTACCCTCATATTATGCTGAAATAAAAAAAAAAAAAAGAAGAATAGATAGGTTTAAAATTTTTTAATTTTCACCAAAAAAAACAAAAACAAAAATAGAAAAATAGGACTTAATTCAAGTAAAAAGCTTCTGTACATCAAGAGAAGAAATCAACAGAGTAAACAGGCAATCTACAGAATAAGAAAAAATATTGGCAAACTATGCATCAGGCAAAGGACTAATATCCAGAATCTACAAGGAATTCAAAAAATCCAAATATCCCCATTAAAAAGTGAGCAAAGAACATGGACAGGAAATTTTCAAAAAAGACATATAAATGGCCAATAAAATTGAAAAAATGTCCAACATTACTAATCATCAGAGAAATACAAATTAAAACCACAGTGAAAGACCATCTTACAGCAGACAGAATTGCTATTATTAAAAAGCCAAAAAACAGTAGATGTTGGCAAGGATGCAGAGAAAGGGGTACACTTATATACTGTTGGTGGGAGTGTAAATTAGTGCAACTTCTATGGAAATCAGTGTGAAGATTTCTTGAAGAACTCAAAATAGAACTACCATTCATTCTAGCAACTCCACTACTGGGTATATACCCAAAGGAAAAAAAAAAGAGACAGAAAAATCATTACACCAAAAAGATACCTGCACTCATATGTTCATCACAGCATTATTCACAATAAACATTTATACCCCTGTAATATTCTGAAATAACAACAAGAACAAAAAAAAATTAGAAAACAACAAAAAAATCAAAAAAAAAATCGGGATCTCAAATTTGCAGAGTCAAATGTTGTGGGGATCAGAAGTAATTTTCAGGGACTTATTAAGGGAAGGGAATAATGCTGAATGAACATATGAGTGCAGGTATCTTTTCGATGTAATGATTTCTCTCTATATATATTTTTTTATTTTTTTGTTGTTGTTTTCTATTTTTTTTGTTCTTGTTGTTATTTCAGAATATTACAGGGTACAAATGTTTAGATTACATATATTGCCTTTGCCCCATCCAAATCAGAGCTACTAATGTGTACATCCCCCAGAAAGTGCACACTGCACCCATTAGGTGTGAATATACCCATTTCTTCCTGACTTTGAATTAGGGGTGTGACTATACATCCAATAAACAGAGTTATAAAGATTCCAATAAACTTAAAGCTATGAAAACACCTAGTCATTTAGGATCCTCATAAAAGAGGATCAGCAGACCCCAAAAAGGGATGCTACAAATATTTATTACAAATTGTAAGGTTTTTTTTTTGTAGTACAATATTTGATTATTTTTGTATACATTACAAGAACTTACAATAAAGTACGTTCTATGTTCGAAAGACTTAAAGATCTTTTAAATTAATTTCTCTATTTTTACTTTTATTCATGTTTTTCAATTTTGATATACCAAAATTAACGAATCTGGAAAGGGTTTTATTTAAATTTCCCATTATAATTATATGATTTATCAAATTCTTTCTTGTTTTTCAAATAGTTTTTGCTTTTCTAATAGTTTTTGCTATCCTACTAAGCTCTTTTGGACCCAATAACCATGAAGAGTTAATGTAAATTATAAAATTTGTAGCAGGTAGCAGTGTTTGGGAGGCAGGAAATTCACTGGGGTACCATTAGGTGCTTCCAGATCTGTGATAATGGTGAATAGCCATTTTCAGTGACTATGAAGCATCACACATAATTAAGAGCTAAGACACTTAATGGATACATATCTAAGTGGGCCCATCAACTAAGAAATCTTGACACTCCAGATCCTTAATGAAGGAAATAAAAATGTAAATTTAAGATGGAAAAGGATAGATATCAATTATAGCCCAGGAAGACCTGCAGTAACCGGAACTGTTACATGTACTATTAAGCCTTTTTTATATTACATCATTACAGAAATTGTGATTGATGATTACCTAGAAAGGGCTCTGTGAAGAATTCATGTGAATGGCTGGCAAAAGTTGATTTCAGTTGTTCAGTGGGTGGATGTATTCACTTTTCTTGGGTAACACTTTAAAATCCTTTGACTCTGTGTCTTCCTCTCTCATTAGCCATCATACTAATGGCAGGGTTTGACTGGCTTCATGTAAGTAAAATCTGGGCGAATTTCTCTCAGATCATTGTTGTGTATAGCATGTTTTCCCTTCTGGTGATTTTCTATCATTACAATGTAGACTGCTAGCAGAAAAATTCTCTACATTTGCACATGCTCGACTCCACAGTGCAAAAAAGTCACCAGTGATAGAGGAATGCTTGATTAATAGGAGTTCGTGTTGTGTACATGTTGCCCTGTTAATCTTCCAGGCTGAGAGTTTTGGCATGCATCTTAAAAGGCTCCTTAGAACATTCTGGTGGGATCAAGCACCAGTCACCTGTTGCAGTTGCTAACTCAGTAATACATCCTTATTTTGATTTCATTTTTTTCTTCACTCATTTGCTCTTAACATTTACTTTCTGAGATCACATTTCTAAATAATCTGTTGCATGCAAGTCTTTGTCTCAGACTCCGCTTTATGAAGAATCAAAGAAAACTTAGTTTTCTCATTTTCCAATATTTTGACATTTATTTTAATTATCTGCCTATTCTCTTACTTTTATGGATTATAATTTTTAGTTTTACTGATATAACAATGGCATCCAAAAGAAAAAGTGGTAGGTAAATATGTAGCCAGGTAGGTAGGTAGATAGATAAATTATAGATGGATAGATAATAAATATATAGATATAAACAATATGAAACATGGATATATATATATATATAGATAGATATAATGAATGGATGTGTTCAGTCATCCTTGTTTGTGCAGAAGTCTAAAATACTGTCTTTACATAACTTTATTTTAAATACATTGTGTGAATTTCTCGTAGATAAGAACAGTTTCTTTTTTATTTTTATATATGGTTGGGTTCCTTTTTTAATAGCTTTATTGAGATACAATTGATGTACAAGAAAAATGCACATGTTTAATATATGCAATTTGATGAGTTGGGATGTATGCATACACCTGTGAAATTGCCACCAGAATTAAGGTAATAAATGCATTCATCACATCTATAAGTTCCCTTAAGGTCATCAGTTTTTGTTTGTTTCTTTGTGTGACTGTTTTTTTGAGGTAAGAACTTTTAACATGAGATTTTCTTAGCTATTTTTTTAAGTGCACAATATAGTATTATTAACTAAAGGCATTATAGTGTGCAACATATCTCTAAAACTTAATAATCTTGTATAATTGAAACTTTATAGCTCTCGAAAGAAGACCCTATTTCCTCCTCTCTCCAGTCCCTGGCAACAATTATTGTTTCCTCTGCTTTTATGAGTTTGATTATTTTAAATACCTCATATTAGTGAAATTATGCAGAATTTGTCCTTTTGTGACTAGCTTATTTCACTTTGAATAATGTTCTCCAGGTTCGTCTATGTTATCTCATTGGGCAGAATTTCCTTCTTTTATAAGACTCACTAGCATTCTTTTATATGTATAAACCACATTTTCTTTATTCATTAATGTTTCAGGGATATTTAGGTTGTTTCCATATCTTGGCTGTTGTAAATAGTGCTACAATGAATATGGGAGTGTTGATATCTCTTCAAGATCCTGATTTCAATGCTTTTGGTTATATACTCAGAAGTAGGATTGCTAGATCATAGGGCAGTTCTATTTCTAATTGTTTGAGGAATGTCCATACTGTTCTCCATATGTTTGCAACATTATACATTCCCACAGAGTACAACGGTTCCATTTCTCCACATCCTGACCAATATTTGTTATTTCTGGACTTTTTTATAGAAACCATGTTAATAAATGTGAGGTGATATCTCATTGTAGTTTTAATTTGCATTTTATTGATGATTAAAGATGTTGAGTACCTTTTCATATATCTGTTGGCCATTTATATGTCTTTTTTTCAAAAATGTTTATTTAGAACCTCTTCCTATTTTTAAATTGAGTTATTTATTTCTCGCTATTGAGTTGTTTGAGTTCCTTATATATTTTGGATATTAACCCAATATCAGATTTATGGTTGCAAATATTTTAGCCCATTTCATAGTTTGTCTCTTCATTCTGCTGAGTTATTTATTTATTTATTTATCTATTTATTTATTTATTTATATTTTGCCATGCAGAAGCTTTTGTTGCCTGTGCTTTTGATGTCATACCTAAGAAATCATTGTCAACATCAATGTTAAAAAGATTTTTTTCTTATGTTTTCTTTTAGAAATTATAGCTTCAGGTCTTACATTTAAGTCTTTAATCCATTTTGAGTTAATTTGGGGATATAATATAGGGGTCCAATTTTATTCTTTCACATGTGATTATCCACTTTTTCTAACATACATTACAATACCGAAGAGACTAACTTTTCTCTATTTTATTTTCTTTACATGTTTATCAAAGATCAGTTTACTGTACAAGAATGAGTTTATTTCTGGGCTATCTATCCTGATCCATTGGTCTATATGTCTATGTTCATGCCAGTGCCATGCTCTTTTAATTATTAATACCATAGCTTTATTGGGTGGGATAAAGTCAATATACAAAACCTAAACATTTGTACCCCCGTGATATGCTGAAATAAAAAAAAATTAAAAAGCATAGCTTTAAACATACACTTTTCAAAAAATGTGATCTCTCCTCCACAACCTCCAAAAAAGGCCAAGAGCAAAAATATTAAGAACAAAAGGTAATGCACTTAATTTAATATTCAGTCTGGTAGTTTGGGCCTAGTTAAGTCATGTTTTACTAGGATGATCTATTTTTAAAAGGTAAGGAACATCATAAATGTACAATATTTTTTGTTTCAGATATTTTTTCTGATATTTTAGTAGATACACTAACATCTCAGAGGTTTTCTATTTTTGGGAAATATCCTTGGTAGACCTAGGTTTTTATTCTTCTAATTTATGAGATACTAAAATACACCTAGGTAGAAAGATAGGTGTTGTAAGGATAAATTCTATAGATTTTGAGAAGATAAAGTGTAACAAGTAGTTTCTTACCTCGTTCAAATAACTTTATCTAAATCCTTTACCATTGGTACCTTTATCATAGAAGTAATAACACGAAAAAAAAAAAAAAGAAAAGCTGTAAGTCAGATTGTATTTTCAGGAACCATACGCAGAGGGGAACCATACCTGAGGGCATATTCTTAACGTTGGTGGATGGCTTGCTTAGAAACATTGTAGATGAGATTTTGTTGTAAATTCTTTCATTTATAGAGATAAATGATTTAAACATTTGCATTAGGAATATACTTGGGTTCATTAAAATAAATATAGAAAGAAGAGAAACACAAAAAATAATTTTTGCTAGCACTTTTATATATTTCTCAAAAGATTTTATACTTTTGTCTTAGCTGCAAAATTAATTTACATAAGTATGAAAAGTACATTTCTGAGAAAAAAAAACTGTCCCAAGTAAGACCATCTATATATCGTTTGATTATAAATACAGCCATCAAAGTTTAACTCTCAAGTGGGCCTAAGCTATTTGATGGAAGCTGTTATGTTCTCAAGAATTAAAAAGACAAATTAGAATTCATAAGCAGACATTAATGTATGATAATATCTGTGCATACACATCAGAAAAATCATTAATGTGGCATATGCATATCTGAACTTTGTGACAGAATTTTACACATTCTTCTGTAGCCTTTTCATTGTATGTATAACCATAGTAATCACAAACTCAGATACAGCACATTAGCTGAAAATAGACAGCATTGAGTATAAAAGATGCATGCTATCATTTTTAAACATAAAAATATAAAATTGTCATCACTTTGAAAGTTATAAAATCAGGATTTAAAAATATTCTTGCAAGTAAGGGGAAGTGGAGCATTATTTGGAATGACATTACCACTATCTTTTCTTTTCTATGATTTCAAACATTGATATGAACCTCAAATCTTTCCTCTCTCATCACGCTTTTTCTCTTTTTTCTAGCTTTGTGTCACACACACCTCATCCCCCAGGAAGATTCTGTATGTTAAACCAGGCACATTTGTTTGTTTACAGAGCGAGTTTGAAAGGGGTAAAAAAGGGGTAAACTCATTACATTTTCACCTGTCAGACACAAAGTTAAAAACAGAGGCCAAAATACATATCTGATTCCAAACATGCATTTCCATTCTTGATTTGAAATATACTTTCTATCAAGAATACGTTTGATTCACCTTGTATTTGAAATTAATCCTTGAGATAATTTAAAAAATAATCATTTACTTCAATAACTGTCTTTATTTTACTCTCATAACAATACCCCTGAACAAAATTAATCTCTATTCTCTTCAGATTACTCTCTGGGCTGATGGCAAAGTGCTGATTTTCATTAGGATAATATTTATAATATTAACTGATTATTTTTCTTTGAATATCCTTTTCATTTCCTCTTCTATGTTCAGTCAGCCTGTATCTTTTTCTCTCTTAATATATCAGTGAATGGATAGCATGATAACATACAAAAGTGTTCCTTCTCGATTTTTCACTGAGAAAATAGTTTGGAAAAAATAAAAATGTTCTCAATATCAAAGCCAAGCAAAGTGAAAATGTTTATACCATACATAACAAACTGGAAGTATATCAAAGACGATTAGGAAATAAAAGCAATGTCTTCATGGGGAAGTGATGTATGCTACTGATAAAGAGAACTAAATTTTTTCCCTTCATCCTTCCCACCTCTACTTGCTCCAAGAATAATGTCTATAATATGCAAGGACGAATGGGGGAAATATAAATCAGAACGACATGAAATAAAAAACTTTTGGGGAAAATGTATCTCAGAATAGGGCAGTTTTGCACTCGTGGGTAGAATTTGGGGAAACAGCAAAGCTGTGCACTCATTATAACTCAGAAACAGTAAAGCAGGAGAGTTGAGATGGTAGAGATGTCCTCAAATGAGAGAGTTTCACTAAGAGGAAGGTTAAACCGTTTGGGAAAGACTTACGGTGAGGAAGATGTATAGCAGTCTGTCTAGAATAAGGATTTCCTACTAATATCATTAGATGACAAAACAAGGAACAAAGATTCTTCCTTTTTCAAAAACAAAACAAACGTATCACTCGATTCTCCTTAAGGGTCCTGTAGATTATTAAAACTTATAAGAAACGAGATGATGGGAGACATTGAATTCATTGAGACTAAATTGTACCGATCCAGGGAGAGGCAATTTTAAGTAAAATTCAGATTCATTTAGTGAAAGACAAAACAAACTGTATTCCATATCCATATTTATCAGATAAGGGTTTTTTAACCGTTATATGTAGAATTTTAGACAATTAAACACTAAATACTGTTAATCAAAAAAGTAACTGTTGAAAAATATATTTTGATGTAATACATTTGATTATATTTGAGTATGTAGCTATGAGTGAAGCAGAAAGCTTCGTATTTATAGATGTATTAGCTTATTTCAAATAATAAAAGTAGTGTCATTAAAAAAGAGAGACCTCAAAATGTTTTTCAGTATGTTAGTGGTTATTTTTTAAAAATACAGGTGATATAGTAAAATATATTTAAAAATGAAAATCAGCTAAAATTTAGTGTATTAGTCTGCTCTGGCTGCCATAGCAAAATATCACAGACCGTATGGCTTAAATAACAGAAATATATTTTCTCATAGTTCTGGAAGCTAAAAATCTCAGACCAAAGTGTAACAGGGTTGGTTTCTGGTGAGAGCTTTCTTCCTGGCTTGCAGAAAACCACCTTCTTCATATATCCTCTCATGACCTTGCTGGATTCATGCATATAGAGACACAGAGAGCAAGTTCTCTGACATCTGTTTTCATAATGACATTAATTCTATTTAATCTTAATTACTTCCTTAGTCTAAATGCAGCCACACTGAAGGTTAGAGCTTCAATATATGAATTCTGGCAAAACACAACATTTAGTCCATAACAGCATCCTGAGATTAAAAACAATAAATGTATGATGTTTTCTTCAAGAATTCCATACATTTTGATATTACAATTCTTTTTTAGTTTTGGGGTTTTTTTTGGTTTGTTTTTAATTTGTACATATATATTTATTGGAATGTGTGAGAACAGTTTTGATTGTCACCATACTAGAAATCCCCTTTGGCATTTAATCATCAGAGACAAGTGATTTTAAATGCTCTACACAATACTGAATAGTTTTGCACAGCAAAATATCCATAGCCAAAATATCAGTAAAATTTCTATTTAGAAATAATGTTTGTCTTTTCTTTAAATTCAGTCATTCTGAACTTATGTCCTTATGGCAGCCATTAATTTTATTAATACGTGGGTGATCAATAATAGCAACATGATACCTTTAATTAATTCCATATTTTTCCATCATATATGTTCAAATACAGTGTATGGCTTTTCTTTTGCCACAATAATGCTACATAAGAAACTAACTGAAATCTAAAAAAAAATAAGTAATTCTTTAGTGCATAAGTCTGCAGTTTTAGCAGAGAGGCTCTTGCGGTCTTGGCTTTGATCAATTGTGCACCCTCAGCTAACTGCAGATTGGCTAGGAAGTTTTGGAGATCCTGGCTGGGCTCTCTCACAGATCTCAGAATCAGTTGTCTGTTCACTAGTCTATGGTGGTGGCCTGGTGTGGTGTGGGGTGCTGCGATGAAATAATTCAGTTCTTCATGTTTCTTCCCCTAGCGTGTTATTTCAGGAATGCTGTCATGGCAAAGGAAGAAGACAGAAGCTGAAACGTCCAAGTGCTTGTTTACTCCTTTGCTAGCATCTCATTGGCCAAAACAAGTCATCTGGGTGAGCTGAAAACCATGGAGAGACTTTGCTCCGAATCTTCATTTGAGAAGCTGTAAAATTACATTGAAAAACAAATTGGAAATGATAAGGGTGAGTAATTTAGGCCATTAAAACAATATATATATATAACATGTGTGCACACATTCATACACACATTTATATATGTCATTGTTTCTTTTGTGTAAATGGGATACTATTATTCTATATCCAGTTTTGCACTTCTTACCAGTAGATTGTGGAACTGTTAGACTGATAGTTATTTAAATCTTTCTTTTAGGTTCCAGTGTGATATTTCAGTATATTTATTCTCTTCCAGATAAATAATCAGATGTGCTATCATCATTTACCAAGTACATTGTAACTTTTCTATTAATTTAACATACTTCACAGGACATAGAATAAAACTGCATATATAATGGAAACTATTTTTTAGTATTTTCCACTGATCCGAAGATACCAATGGTAGCAATTTATTATTATTATTATAAAAGTAAATGATGGGCCAGGTGCGGTGGCTCACGCCTGTAATCCTAGCACTCTGGGAGGCTGAGGTGGGTGGATTGTTTGAGCTCAGGAGTTCAAGACCAGCCTGAGCAAGAGTGAGACCCCATCTCTACTAAAAAGAAATAGAAAGAAATTAGCTGGACAACTAAAAATATATAGAAAAAATTAGCCGAGCATGGTGGTGCATGCCTGTAGTCCCAGCTACTCGGGAGGCTGAGGCAGCAGGATCACTTGAGCCTAGGAGTTTGAGGTTGCTGTGAGCTAGGCTGACGCCACGGCACTCCCTCTAGCCAGGGCAACAGAGTGAGACTATGTCTTAAAAAAAAAAAGAAAAGAAAAAGTAAATGATGGACAATAAAAGTTAAAGTGCTTGATTCAAAGCACTATGATGATTAATGTAAAGTCCTAATATAGTGCTTTGTATGAAGGTACTCTATGCAAGCTATTAATATTGCTAATACTAATGTAACTATATCACTAGTAGCAATAAAACTTTGGGAATTCATTTAAATATTCTAAACCTCAATTTCTCTGTTTGAAAGTGGCAATAATAATAATTATTTTATAAATTCACTTAAAAAATAAATAATAAAATGTAACTGTGGGTCATATATTATATATAATGCACTAATTTTCAAGAAAAATGAACTAGTAAATAATTTTAAGAACTTTAACTTTTATTTGACTTTAGAAAGAAATATTTTATCAATATAAATTTATATCTTTCTTTATTTCCATTTACAGTTTTGCTTTCATTGAGTGAATAGATTCAAGCAAACATGAATATGTGCATTATGGAATACTTTAAGAAAAACTGGTGTTCACTAATATTCATTCAATTCACAGAAAATATAAATAATGTCCAGTATTAGTGATCTAAAAATATTAAAATAATATATTTTTATTTCACTGTTTATGTGTGTTTTTATATAATTTTCATATCACAAACATACTTGCAAATAAATACACTGGCTTCCATTATATATCACATATCTTGTAGCCCATTCTAATGTAATTTATTTTACCAAAATTGTCCTTTAGAACTTTTAGCTGCAAACTAATTTTCCAGTATCTTATCTATTTAGCTTAAACCCACAATTGTGAAAAAGAAACTTAGCAACACAATTGATCTCCCAAAATTGTCAGTAAAGGTATATATTGATACCTTTAGTCAACAAATTTCTACCTAATTGTAAGATGTAGATACTTGAAAAGATTCATATTTTAGAAGAGGACAAATGCACAATGAATTAACTAAAGTAAATATAATAAATAAATACATGCATGCATACATATATGTATATATAATGATTTGCATTTCTTTATTGAATGGAATATTATCGCTGGTGATTTTCCAGAGACCACAACTGAGCTTAAAACTTTACACAAAATATAACTGTATAAATTCACAGCTTTGGGCAACATTATTGTAATATTCAACAAGATTATTATTTAAGAATTGTCATGTTTTGATTTTGTCCTAAAATTTATAGATGTGGTGTTTTTTTGTTTATTTGACATTAAAATCTGTACATCATTTTGCCTCATCTACAAAATTTTAGTAGTAGTAAGGTATTTGAACAAAATGTCATTTCTTTTTTGTTAATAGTTAAAATGGTTCTTTAGTTTTTGAGCATCAGGTCCCCCTTCAATCAAAATGTCTGATGTTATTTTGAGAAGGCAGCTAAGCCCAGACATGAATAGCATCCTCTCTACATTGAGAAGGCCTAGGTACAAATCTTCACCCTGGGGAGAATAATTTAATATCTCTATTGCTTAGTTGCCTCCTCTGTAAACTGGAAACACTAATAGTACCGACTTTATAGCACTGTTGTAAGGATTAAATGATGCATGTTAGAATACTGTCTGGAAAATAGTAAAGAATAAAAAGGAAAGTTAGGCTTTTGTTTGTGTTTATGCTATTAAATGAAGTCACTACCAAATGTAGCAAATATGGGCTCTGCTTTTATAAGTTTGTCTTTACTTTAAAATATATCTGAGAGCTATTTCCACTGAGTAAATATGACCTCTTTATAGCTGCATATATATTTTTGGAAAAGAAAATAAAATACATCATCCAATCACTCTGGTGTGAAGACTATTTATGTGCATGATGTGCCTGAATTTCAGCACTGTAAGTTGTTCTCTCAGGGTATAAATTAGTCACGTTTGGGAGCCAATTTGACATTGTGGTACTTTCAAAATTTACTATTTCAGTGAACTCTGTGGTTCTTGTGTGCATGTTGAAATTAATTTACTTGTCATAAAGTGTTCTTTTTCTAGCAAATGCATTAGATACACATAAACATCTTTTTGTATTTAGGGCAAGAGTTGTGTTTTGAAAAATGTTTAAACCCTGAATTAGTTAATTTATATCATATTGTTTAATTCTATAATGAAAGACAGTATTTGGACCTCTTTTTTTTTGGTCACATCTGCCATACACGTTTTGAATGATAATCTTTCATCATTTTAAACCTTTAACTTTTCTCAATATCCATTCAAAGGTGATCTTTTTAGTGGAACTACCTGTTCCTTCATCTTCTCACCTTTGTGTGGATTGATAGAATCTACCACATATCTGCCATGTGATCTGCACAATAAAAGAATCTTTAATTAATACAAAAATCTGTCAGTAGCACTGTGCAAATTTTATCTACAGGGTATGATTAATATGAGGTTTTGACTGCCAACAATTAAAAAAAAGAATGAATTTGTTTTAAATGAATCATAGGCAATTAAATTGAACAATAATGGAAATGTTTAACAGTTTCTCAAAAACTGCAGCATGATCCAAATTTCTTTAAAAAGGCAATAATTCCTGGATTCTAAGTATTAATGCAGCTTATATATGTGTAGTATAAACACGTATTTAACTGTGGCATATTTAAAACTAGACATAGTACAACACCAATGAAAGACCAATGCATTTATCATGAATTACCACAAATTACACTCATATTTGCTACAAGTAATTTACAAAATGCTGATTCACAAATAAATTTTTTCTATGTCATAGATGTTTGTACATATACAATATCCATCCATTAATGGGCTGGTGATAAACTAGTACTACATGGAAGTTACCTCTTTTTAATTTATTCCACCACTACTCAGAGACTGAAAGAATAGCTTTCTCTCTGTGTATGTGTTTATGTGTATTGGTATGGGTGTGGTTGCATGTAAGAAATAATAGAATAGAAAGTTTGAAGTTATTAGCCCCCATATTTTATCTAATACAACATTCTTATTGGACAGTTGAATCCAATTCATATAACTTGGCGCCTATCATAGAATAGGCAGGTGAAAAATGTTTGTTGAATGATGTAGAGTATATTTCTCAGTAACATCATGGTACTTATGGCAAGATATAAAAATAAAAAAGAGATCCCTCTCAAAAACAGTGAATATTAAGAAATGTAATTGTATCTTCTTATCAATTTTTAACACATTTTTAATACAGACTTTCCTACTAATTAAGTACCACATAGAGTCATTCTGCACTCCTCTTCATTTTTTCTACTTTAGATGGCTGTTCTGATAGTCATGCTAAGGCAGCTGTAAAATACAAATGCATTTTTTAAAACACCAAAAAAGATGCTCATAAAAATTAAATAAACACAGACACACAGAGCGTTTTTTAATAACTCCCATTTCTGAATGATATTATTACCTTCCATTCAAGAATGAATTATTACAATTGATATGTATTAGTATATGTTATCTAACAGTATTATGAAATATTATACTTAAAAGCTTAACTAAATGCTATTATACAATATATACTTATTTATCTAAATTTTACCTCTTAAGTACCTGCAGTTCAATTTCCAACATGTAAAACTGGAATTTGTACACTATTTTATGCAAATAAAATTATCCCAAAATCTCAAATCCCATATTATTAGCATTTCAAATGAAAAAATGTTGTAATTTAATAGTACATTTCTCTTTCAGTGACATGTGAAAGAAAGGTGGATTGAGTAATATAAATTTTCAATATTCAAATATATTCAGGGTTAAGTGATTATATTATGGAGCATTTTAGTGTGCTGCAAAGCTATGTCATTTGGGTTTAAGTTAAAAATAGTGACTACTAAATGAATATGAAGTCAATAAAATTAATTCTCTTTTTTATGAATTAAAAATCACCACATATTCACTTGATCAAACTTTATGCTTAACAATTTGAACACTTAATTAATATTTGATAATAAGAAATTTCTGCTAATCTGTTAAAATGTGCTAATGATACTGTACTTATGTTTTTAAAAAGATAACTTTATCTTTTAGCGATACATACTAAATTTTTATGGCTATAACGGGGCTAGAGGGAAAGTGATTGAGTATATATGTGAAACAAAATTGGTCATGAGTTAATAGTTTTTGAAATCAGGTGATTCATACACAAGGTTTTGTAAATATATGTTTCTACCTAGTGTTACATATGTTTAAAATTTTTCTTAATAAAATGTCGTAAAAGGGAAAAATATTAAACCAGAGTAAACCGTTTATTTACATTTTAAATCAAAGCCCTTTTGAAGCATGTTATATAACACAAGAAGTAGGTAGCACTCTAATCCTGACATTTTTACTTTAGGGATTTCTGTTATCAATTGCCTAGATCTATACCTGCCTCACAGAATTGATCTTCCATTGAAGGCGTTGCCAATATCTTGTGATGCAACTGGGCCACATAGCTCTTCCAGCAGAAGAAAAGTTATTCTATAAACAGGTTTGAGGAACTGTAGGAAACAAGACTACAAACTTGTGCCTATACTTGAATCAAGTACATCTGGACGTGAAATGATGGCATGAAGGTTCAGCCTATAAGTAGTAAACTTTCAAATGTTGATTTGAATTCTGTTTTTACTTTTAAAAAGAGGAAGAGTTTAAAAATGTCTTCTGAGGGATGAACAACATGAGGCTTAGCTTAGGAGTACTTTCAGGACTCATTTCTTGACTCAGAGCAGAGCCAAAAGTTTACTAGCCTAAGTTTAAGGACTTCTTTTACAATGTAATTTTTGAGACAAGGAAAGAATAAATATTTTCTTAAATGGAAAAATGAAGATATATCTTTTGAAATATTTTCACCATTTCTGCTTAGAACTCAATAAGGTTGGGTTCAAGGGAGTACTCCAGTGCAATTTGCACAACTAGTTAAACTGCAGCTTGCACCCTTGACAAAGACAAAGCTTTGTAACTGACACCTCCAACTTCAGAGCAGAGTTTGCCTAACAACTTCAAGGGAACTAAGAGTTGTGTAGCAGAAATTTGTACACCAGATATCAACAAAGGTGAAGGAAGACTATTTGTGAAGTCATATGTGATAGATACACCTAACGATGAAAGGAGACTTATGGGCAGGGCTACAATCCCCACTTACGCAGTTGAAAGCATGGTCCAAAACATACCTAAAAATGTGACCTCATTAGGTCACATTGTCTGATCCACTCTGGGAGAATTCTATTACATCCAGAAAATAAAGTACAAAAACATCCCAAGTCTGTTTGCTACTATGCAAATAAAACTTACACAAACACTTTTATTTTGGAAAAAGAATAATAAAAATGGTTAAAAGGAAAAGGGATAATAAACAACTATTTTGCTATCTGAATATCGTACATGTCATTGGTATATTTGCATAAACACAGTGCATCTAATAAAAGTATTTTTTTAAGAAAAATTGTGATGTAATATTGCTAGATGGAATATCCAGGATATACTCCTTCCCTTAGCAACCTTGCTATCTCCCCAGTTTTCAAATAGTTCTTTCAAACTCTTTTAGGGATAAGGGCTGACCTTTGTCATGGTCACCATTGCACCTGTTAAAGTGGCAGCGTATTAGCTCCAGCACACAGGTGCAGCTCAGTTGGAACCAGGGAAGGCTCTGGCTTTTCAAGTGAATGTCAGGCATGGCAAGTTAACACATTCCATAAATGTGGGGGTGTTAAAACCCATGAGGTATGAGGTAGGCTTTTAACAATAAAAGACAAGTGACATGAAGGAGTAGCCAGATAAATAGCTTCACTTTCTGTCTATAATACTCAAAAACTTATATTTCTTGCTGTCCTTCCTTTCCACATTCTCTCATATTTGTTCCCTCAGTCTTGTCCTAGTAATGTAGCAATCTGCCTAGCACCCCCTCCTCTCTCAAAAAACAAAAGACTTTATGTTAGCTGGATTTTCAAGAGAATCTGTATACTAAGGCAGTGGATTACACCAGTGATCCTACAAACAAATCCTCCAAATGAAATTTACAGACTTGCATTTCTCACTATCTAAAGTCAATAGAGATATATTTTTGGGGGTAATTAGGGTGAGTAATAATCCCTGCACAAGTTTTCTAATAATTGCGTCATATAACACAGAATATTGTATCATTCGCTAGACATCCATGGAGGATAGAGAGGCTAAATAACGTCTTTGGGATGCTTCCATGGAAGCTGATGGTTCCTAAGGTTCTGAATCAAAGCCAAGCATTGTAATGTTTGTTTTCTAGGAAATGGAGAACAAGACATAGTCTACATGTGACTTTTTGCTTTCTATGGATTAAATTAAACATTTTTGGATTGCCTTTCACAAATCCCCAACACATTAAAAGACTTCTGCAGTCAAACTTTTTTTTTGTTTTGTTTTATTTGCCCAGTAACAAAACTTCCAGGAAGTTCCAGGAAACTTTTCAGGAAGTTTCTTAAAAATAGTCACAATTATTTTATAACAGATATATTACTGAGGACATGTAAGCTAGAACTAAATAAATCATTTGAGTATTTAGGTGAATATGATAAATCACTGAACACTTAGTTAAATCAGAATTTTACATGCTGATTTTCAACCTAGAAAACATAACACTCTTATTGTACTGCATTGTACCTAAGTGAAAAGATTAATGCCTCTTTAGAAACTCTTATTCATTCCTTCACATTAATGAATGTCTGATCTTCTAGGCACCAGCACAGTCCAAGTCCTTAGTATTAGAATGGAGCAGAAGACAGACACTATTACTCCCATTTTGGAATTAACTCACAATACACACCATCATGACATACAGATCACATAAAAATAACATGGATATATTTTACCCTGGAGCTATACAACAATCCCTGCATTTTTAATATTAAGTCTTGTGTGGTATCAAATATACAGTAAATAAAAAAGATAAGTTCAGATAATGATCAGTTCCATGAAATAGAAAATTAAAAAGTCAATGGAATAAACAGCGAGTAGGTGGGAAGAGGTGTCCTTTATCTAGAGGGCTCAGCTGAGAGCCAGTTTAGCTCACGTGAGAAGGCCTGGCAGTAGGAAAATCTAGGGAAGATCATGTTGAGCAGAATTAATTGCCAGTGCAAAAGCCCAGAAGTAAGATAGAGATAAGGTTGAAATGTTTGAAGGCCAATTAAAAGAAGAAAGGTAATTCTGTTATAGGTTGGAAACCAGGTAACAGTATTGCTATAAGAAAGTAGAGAAAGAGGAAAGGTCCAGGTCATGCAGAGTCTTATAAGTTGTAGAAAGGAATTTATACTTTATTTCAATCGCACTGAAAATCCACTGATTCATTTTAAGCATGTGAGTAACATGATCTGGTTTGCGCTACAAAATTATGACCCTATTTGCACTGAGGAGAGGAAACTATAGGGGAATTGAGAAGAGTGAGACCTGTTGGAAAGTTGACTAACAATTTTCAGCCCTCAGCAACTGACTGGTGAAATTATTAATTGAGTTGGGGAAGGCTAAGGGATTAAAAGGTATTGCAGTGCAGGGGCTTTTCCTTAGGATATAATTTTGAGATATTTCTTACATATGAAAGTAGAAATACCAAGCAACACGTTAGCTAATATACGTAAGGTCAAAACTCAGAAATAAAATTATAAATTCTGGAATATTTACCATACAGATTGGATAAAAATCATCTGCGGTTTGGGGATTGGTAAAGAAGACTAGAGGATTGAGCCTGGGTATTCAAGTATTTGACCAAAATGAAGGAATCAAAACTTTAAAAAGACAGTTGGTGAGTTAAAAAGTAGAAGAGTGTTGGGGTACAGAGAACGATACCCTAAAGTTTGGTGCTTTTGCATGCCAAGCACTTTACAATAAAGGAAAATGGAAGGGCTTAGACCAAGGCTGCCTCAAAACCAAGGACTTCTTAATTTCTCTTATTTTTTCCCACCCACCCCATCCCCAAATGCAAGGAAGGTCTCTCTGGAATTTTCTTATTTGAATAATAAAACTTCTTTCCACCATCCCCAGGAATCTCATAAAATAACTAAGAAAGATTAATCAGAAAAGAAGAGATTAAAAAATCACCATGCTCAGATAGATTTTTATCTATTCTTCTTAGGGAAGCTCAAAGAGAGATTACCTGGGAGACTTTACCCACACAATAAGTCGACCTTCGTTCATAGTGCAGTTTCGCTGCACTTACCTAACTTACTGGCCCCATTCCCTTTCCTAAGAGAATCCTTTACATGATAATGTATGTCTCCTGGCATGTCCCCTAAAAACTATTTATTATTCTCCTAAAGTTGCCTATACTCCCTTACTTTCCTCTCTCCTATGAAGACAGTATTTAAGAACCAACCATCTGGCCCTTTCTTAAGGCTCATATTTGAGGGACTCTTATGTCCATATGCAAGTTAATAAATTTGTATGATTTTTTCCTATTAATCTGCCTATTGTAAGTTCATTTTAAGCAAAACCACAGAGGTAGAGGGGAAGCTTTTCCTATGTGCCCCTAAAAGGACAAGATATCACAAAACTCTCAAACCTAGAAAACATATTTCAAGAATGAGGTAGTGATAAACTACGTTTAAAATACTGTGACATTAAGATAAAGAATACAATACTGGAGGCAAGGTTTCTCCATTTCCATAAACGGCCTTATATTATCTCAAGCCAAAAACTTGGAGTCGTCTCTAACTCGATTGTCCTCACTCCACATCCCTTCCATCAATACAGTACGCTGCATCTATTCTAAAATATATATTCGTAATGAGAACATCTACCGTATCTCAAATGCCACTATCCTGGTCCAAGCCATAATAGCCTTTTGAGTGGTCTCCAAGTTTCCATTCCAATCTTCTTTTGTTCTATTCTAAACACCTTAATCAATGTGCTCCTATCAAATTCTAAGTTACATTATGAATATATCCTGCTCAAAATCTCCCAGAGGCTTTTGATATAATTAGAGTACAACTAACACTTTTACAATGTCCTACCAATCCCTGCATCTTCTAGCCTCTGTCACTCCTCAAACCACTTGTCCTGTATTCACCTTCCCTGACCTCACTCCAACTGCTCTAGTCACTTCTGTTCCTCAAATATATTAAAAAAAAAAAAAAGAAATAAAATCTCCTACTTCAGAGTCTTCTCATTTGTTTTTACTTTGTCCTGTAATGTGTTTGTTTCAGAAAATGGTAAGGCTTTCCCCCTTTAGGTCTTCGTTTGAAGATAATTTTCCAAGTGAGGCATTCCTTGACCATTGTGGTAGGAAGAATAAGGGCATCTTGAGAGCATCCATGCTCGGATCATCATAACCTGTGAATACGTTTCTTTATATGACAAAAGGGACTTTCTGGATGTGATTTATGTCACTGGCCTTGAGGTGAGGAGATTATTCTGGATTATCTGGATAGACACATTTTAATCACATAGGTCTTTAAAAGTGCAAAACTTTCCTGGCTAACTTCAGTGAGAGAGGGAAAACAAGAGAGATGGTGGTGTGAGGAGTGCACATGCCTTTGTCAGCCTTGAAGGTGAGGTAAGGGGCCGTCAACCAAGGACCGGGCTGGCCTGTACAAGACGAAAAGGCAAAGGAATGGATTCTCTCCTAGAACCTTCAGAAAGGAATGCAGCCCTGACAACAGCTTGTAATAATCCAAATGAAACTTGTGTCAGATTTATGATGTGCAGAACTGTAAATTATTGAATTTCTGCTACTTTAAGCCACTAAATTTTGGTAATTTGTTAGAGTACCAGTAGAAAACTAGTAAAGCCATGCTATATAAAATTGCAACTTTTCCAACCTCCTACTCTTTTTTCTGCCTTATTTTTTTCACAGCATGTACACTCTTCTAAATCTATTTTTCATTATTCATATCATTTATTGATAGCTTTTTATTATTAGGTTTTAAGTAAAATAAGGCAGAAATTTTTGTCTCTTTACCAATTTACAAAATGTTCTATTATACCTCAAAATTCTTTTAAAAAATTTTTATTGATACATAATAATTGTATATATATATAGGGTACACGTGACATTTTTATACATAAATAGAATGTGTAATGATCAAATCAATGTATTCAGGATACCCATCACCTCAAAAATTATTATTTGTGTTGGGAACATTTCAAATCTTCTCTTATTTTGAAATACACAATATATTGTTGTTAACTGCAGTTAATATACTCCAACCAGGTTTTTATTCCCACCATTTAAGTAAACTTGCTACAGCTTTGGTATCCCCAAGTTGGAAATTCAATAAATACTTTTAAAAGCTCATTTTTCTTGACTACATAAAACTCAAAACTCACCCGAAAACCATATTTTTGTTACCAAAACACTGCTTCCTCATTTTTCATGATAACATATTCTCCATGAATTCCTTCTTTTTTTACTAAAAATCTTCAAGTAAAATTTCCTTAAGGACTCAAATTAGGTTCCTATCTCTTTCTGCACATGCTCCCCCTTTAGCTAGTCTCATTCACCCCCACTTTAATCACACCAGCTACAACATGAACACATCTCTAGCCTAGGCCTGTTTTCTGGGCTCCAGCCATCCGTATCCTAATGTTTACTAAGCATTCCTACTTGACTCCTCATTGGCTTCTCAAATGCATCCTCTCCAGTTTGAACTCTGAAATCTTGCTGATTGAATGAAGAAAGTGATTTTGTATATTTATTCCAAAGTTTATAACTCAATAAAGTCTTAGAATCACCAGGCATATTATACTATACTAAGAAAATTTCTATAGAAAAATAAAAAACCTCAGACAGTGCTAGAGTCAAGTATGGGTTTAACACCATACTAATAGAGTGAAAATCATCTCTTCCTCCAAACACATTGTTTTCCATCTGTCACCTGGACTAGAGGATATTTCTCCACTCTCACTATTGGTATATATACTCACTGTTATTGGAGATTGAGAAAAAGGAAGGTAGATTAAGGTCAATTAATCTGTTCTCTATAGGGCATACACTTTTATTGAAACTGCCAGTTAGAATGATATTCCATTTTGGCTGTCAGGTCTCTTACCTTGGCCTTATCTTCCTGGGTTAAATGACTATCAGTTCTTTGGAAACAACCTGTCATTGAAAGCAGGTGATGCAGGGAATTAGGAACTCAGACAGCTCACTGGTGGAATGCCACTGTTACTAGATTCATTTAGAGGAGAAATTAATTACGTTTCTCAGCATAAAGAAAGACATAGTACTACTGAAATAGAAACAATATTGAAATACAGTAAAATGATTTATAGGTGAGAAAACACATTACATATCATAGCCCACCTCTTAATTAAAACCTAAGTTGGTTAATGACTTTCTTTACGTCACATTGTTAGACAAGTATAATTTGAACTAGATTTTCCCGTATTTTTATAAATTGATTTTCTACTAAACCTTATTTTGTTCTTTTTAATATGTATGCAAAGAACTCACCTCTTCCCACACACATGAATGCTGGGATGATAATGACAGCAATCATAATATTTATCAGTTATTATATGTCAGGCTTTGTACTATACACTTTATATGTTTTATCCTATTTAATTTTTGCAAAAGGTATAAAAATAGATCCCATTATATTTTAATTTCAGAGGTAAACAAAAGTTGGCACTAAGATTTTAAATAACTTTTTAATAATATTCAGTAGTATATGACTGAAACGAATCCTGGAAGCAGGGAGTTATTCTCACAAAGGGAAGGTCATATGAGCAATATGATCAGTAGGACTGTCATTTTGATTCCTAGAATTCCCAGATGAGATGCAGAGACTTTCAGTTCCTCATTTTATAAAAAGAATTAAAAACATTTGCAACCCAAACATTTCCTCGAGGAATAATTAAGATATCACCCTGCCCTGTTGCTCTCAGACTTTCTCTGACTATATAAGCAAAATCTACACAGAGGAATTGGTAGCTTTAGAAGAAGTGTGTGTATGTGTGTGTGTGTGTGTGTGTGTGTGTGCGCATATACACATATGTATATGTGTTTGTAATGTGGCAGCACTTTTAATGGAAAGACAGATACATGTCAAAGGGGGCTATGTAGTAGAAAATAAGCAACTTTAAAATATTAAAATATTTTTTACATAAGTTTTGATTTATTTTTATTTTGGATCTCTTGGATTGATCGTCTGACTCTCTTACTTCATATACACATTTCATATTATTTTATTATTTTTATATACTTTGGGATATTTTACCAAATTGATCTTCCAACAAACCTATTACTATATTTTAATTTGGGAAATTATTTTTTTAATGTTTCCAAAGCCATTTCTTCTGACTTTATTCTATTTCCACTTTCATATAACAATTTTCACTGTGAATCTAAGATGTCTGTGAATTTTTTCTAATATATGGAATTTTTAAATTAAAAAAAATTTATCTTTTTATTCCTCACATATCTATTTTTTATTTTATGTTAACATTTCTGCCTTTTTAAATTTAATATTTTACCTTTAATTTCTGACTTTTTCCAAATGTCTGATAAATATTTGTCTTTTAATGAAATCTTAACTTAGAGAAGGATTGGCACACAATGAGTCAATAGTTAAGTAATTCTTTTAAATTATTATTTTAAATTGTAATTTTTCTTGTAGTAATAAAAAACTTGGTTACATAGAGGGTTTCCTTTACAGTGAGCACCAGAGGAACTAACCTTTACAGTCAGGTTTATCCAAATACCAAAATAAGGAAGGCTGTTCTCAAGTTAGCAACAATGCTAACTGTTCACTCTTTCCCCAGAAAGATTATATAATGCATCAGAAAAGAATAGTATTTTTTTTCCTTGTGGTAGGCAAATTCTTGGCTGTCCTGCAGTCTCTAAATAAAGGCAGGGGTGGGAAGTGTGAATGCATAATATACTCTTATGTAAATGGCATTCAAGTTTTCAGTTAGTATTCCTGATTTCTGCCTCCACCTCTCACTCTTTCCCTGTGACAAACCTGCTGTCTCCAAGTCCAGAGTTCTTAGGTTTGAAAAGGAAACTCAGTTTCTTTGTTCCTCTCAGCATTTTCCATTAGACTATGACTTTCTCTGCTTTGAATCTCCAATAATCTATCATCCACTTTTCAAAATCTAGAAATTGGTAAAACTTTCTTATCTTCTGAGATGCTCCTTTAATTGCATAAAATCATGCTTGTTAATCACTGGTCTATTGATTTAACCTGATTGGGAAATAGGAATGTTACAAAACATAGACTTACTCTTCCATTTTACTCTAGAAGTCACCTTAAGGATATTTATGCCTTTAAATTTCTATTGTTCTTCCAGCTTCTAACCCAAATTATAGAGACCTGGAAAGAACAGTACTCCAATTCTTACAACAAAGTTCAAAGGCAGCTGGGCTCGCTTTAAATTCAAAACTTTTTTAACACACTGGAGAGAAGAGGTCATAGAGCAACCACTGGCACAAAATCTTTGAAACACAATATATACAGTGAAAGAAGAAATGTTAGGACTCATTGACCTGAGGCAGATACAAAAGTAAGAAGATTTCAGCTCAAATAGTTGCACATTGTCAAAAGCTGAGTGTTGGCTGGCAGGACAGTGTGGAACCACTGGTGGCTGAAGATATTGGAACCCACTTCCTCTTGAACACTTTCACCACCATCTCCACTGAGTAATCAGAGAAAAAATTGGAAAAAAAAACATGTGATGTAGACCTGGGGTAGGAGAAAGTAGCTATCCAGGAGGGGAAAGAAATCCGATGTGGACCCTCTTCTTGTCTGCAACTGGAAAAATCACTCTTTGGGAATGAAGGGCAGCCAAGAACTGCTGTCCTTAGGACATTGGAGAAAACACATTGAAGGCGGAATAAGATATCAGGGTTAGAAAGCAAACAAAGAAACAAAAATATTCATTGGAAAGCAGAAGGAGTATACATTGGGCCCACGGCTATAGTCAGAGGAAGGGCAGCAGGATGAATGAGGTTATTTCCCCCAAACCCAGGCACTTTATTTTGGGTCAATACTGAGGTTTAACTACAAATTAGAGAATGTACCCTTACAACCACACTACACCATTGAGTGAAGAAGCCTCAAATTAAAGGTAACAGTAGAATACTGTTGGGAAAGGAAAAGGAGAAGAAAAAGCATGCAAAAAGACTCTGAGGCCCACCGCAAGGGGAAGGGCTAGGACTCAGCATTAAAGAGGCATTGCTCTGGAAAACAAAGTATTTCCACAGGAATTGGAAGCCTGTGGTACACTACTGGTAACCATAATAATAACACTACAAAACCAGTCCATTACTTAACTACATTAATGCATACTTATTCCCTTAAGGCTTAGTGGAGAGGTGTTACCATTTCCAAGAATACACATCATTTACTTTGAACTCTGCTTTCCTTCCTATGATGTCAGCACTAATATGAAATATGATGCAAATGTAAAAGCAAGAAAAATACACTAAGAATAGACAAGAAATATCTGAACCAGACTCATGTGACACAGATGTTGGAATTGCCTGACAGGTAATTTTAAATCACCATAATAAATCTATTAAAGGTTCTAACTTAAAAGATGGACAAAATACAAGATAAATGGGTGATTTCAGCTGAGGGATGGCAACTAAAAAGGAATAAAATTAAAATGATAGAAATAAAAACTCAGCAACTAAGAAGAAGATTGCCTTTCCTAGGCTCATCAAGAGATTTGATACAGCTGAGGAAAGAATCGGTGAATTTAAAGAGAGGTCAATACAAATTGTACACACTGAAACACATGACAGGGAAAAGAGAATGGGAAAAAAACAGAAAATTCATAAGCTGTGGAAAAATATTATGTGTTTTCATTTAGGTATGATAGGAATTCAAGAAAGAGAAGAGAGACTAATGGAGAGGGAATAGTTTTTTTAATAACCATGAGAACTTTTCAAAATTAATGATAGTCAACATAACACATATCTAAAAAACTCAGAGAACATTAATCAGGAAAAAACAAATAAACAAGCATCTTAAGAATATCATATGAAAATTCTAAAACTATAGGCAATGAAAAAATCTTAAAGATAGCCAGAGAAAAAGAAACATTATAAAGAAGCAAAGAAAACAATATCATAAATTATGTAAGCCAGAAGATAATAGAAGGACCTTTCAAATACTGAAAGAAAAAATTCAAATATTGTTCATTCTATCTATCTAATATTTTTGATAACACAACAAAGTGACAATAATCAACAATAAGTTAAGGTGTACTTTAAAATAAAAGAATGGAATTGGTATGTTTCTAACACAAAGGAAACTGAGGTGATGGATAAATGTCCGAGGTGATGGATACCCCAATTACCCTGATTTGATTAATGCACATTTTATGCATGTATCAAAGCATCACATGTATCCTGCAAAGATATACTATTATGCATCCATAATAATTAAAAACTAAAAATTAAAAAATATTATCACAAAAGGAATGCTACAATGTGGATGAAACACGCTAAGTGAAAGAAGCCAGTCACAAAAGACTACACGTTATATGATTCCATTAATATCAGATATTCATAGTAGGCAAATCTACAGAAACAGAAAGTAGTTTAGTGGTTACTTGGGGCCGACAGGAGGGAGAATAGTGAGTGACTGCCAACGAACATGTGTTTTCTTTTGGGCATGATGAAAATATTTTATGATGAGATTATAGTAATGGGTGCACAACTCTGTAAATATACTTAAATTATGGAATTACATACTTTAATGGGTAAATTTATGGTATGTAAACTAAATTTTAATAAAGTTGTTAGAAAAAAAGTCACAAAGATTTTTTTTGCATTTTTTTATACTAAATTTTATATTTTGCCTTTCAAATTTAGGCTGGAAATTTATGCTTTCAACTAGAAATCTGTACCCAGAAAAATAGCTTTTAATAATGAAAGAGCAATAAAGCTTTCCTCCAAAAAACAAAAACCTCATAGAATTCAGCAGAACTTCTCTACAAAAATGTTAAAAATATTCTTAAGGCATAAAAATATGATGTCATATTGATATTTGGATCTACAAAATACGAAGAACTCTAGAAATGGAATAAATGAAGGCAAATGGATTATTTGTCTTACTTTTAAATGCAAAAGTTAACAGTGCTTGACTGTATGCATTGCCTGTTTACAAGATAGGTAAAAATAAAGATCATTACAAAAATATCAAAACAATGAGAAGAAGGATTGGTCATATACCACTCTTGGTTCTTACACTACATATGAAGCAGTATAATACTGAGGGTAGACCCTCATTGTATGACCATGTGTATTGTAAATGCTCAAGTAAAAGCTAAACTTTAAGTCAATAAAGGAGACAAAATAGGATTTTTATCAATAGCACTGGAGAATGTTACATAAGAGAAAAAAGAAAAAGAATAGATGGAACAAGTAAAATATGGCCAACGAGATGGTATATATAATTTAACCATATCATGAATCACATTAAAAGTAAATGATTCCAACACTCCATATAAAAACACACGTGATCAGATTTGATTTTTAAAAAACACATGGATCAAATGCATACCATAAAAATAAAACTTACTTTGAATTTAAAATTAAAAAGAAAAAGATAAATATAATACCAGATAATCACAAATCAAAAGAAACTTGAAATAGTAATATTAATATGCAAAGAAATGAAATTTATAACAAGGAATACTATAAGTTATAATAGACATATTACATAATAATAAAAGGGGCTACTTCTCTAAGATGACATGTAAATCTTAAATTTTTCTATACTTGATAATAGAATGTTCAAATTCTTAAAACAAAATCCTGTTACAAATGAAATGAGAAATAGACAAATCCACATCTATACTTGGAGATTTCAGCATCCTTCTTTTAGCAATCAATAAAACAAATACGTAGAAACTCACGAATGTTATAGAAAACCTGATGTTTACAAAATATTCCATCCTCAAACAAAAGAATATCCATTGTTTTACAGTGAATACAAAACACAGCACATTCACTAGGAAAGATCATATGCTGGCCCAATAAAAAAAAATCAACAAATTTAAAATGAAACAAATCAAACAGATATGCTTTTTGAGATACAACAAAATTATGCAATAATGCTTATCTAGAAATGTGTCGAAATATTAACGAACTTTCAGTGTACATCTAATCAACCTTTAGATCAAAGAGGAATTCTCAAGGCAAATTTTGAAACATACTCAAACTGAATGAAATTGAAAATACAACATATTAAAATTTGTGGGAAACAGCTATTAATAAATCAGTGTTATCTATGTGTTTGTATATGAATCTGTTTAAGGGGCTTAATAATAAAATATGTTTCATTGTTCATTACTTTAAAAATTATTTGATCTTTTATTTTAATATCATAATATTAATGAATGGATGGCACACAAGATAGGGCACACAGGCCCACTTGTGAGTGTGTGGAGTGTGTATGCATGGATGGAGAGGGTTAAATTATTATTTTATAAAGGTCTTTTAATTTTTCCCATGTATTTATAATAAGTTAAATGCTTGATATGCATTAATTCAGCACTTCTCTTAAACCTATACATTATCTCTTGTTCGTATATTATTAGAATAAATTACTTTCTAGTAATTTAATAGGTTTAATATTCTCTCTATTTCTGCACATACACATATATATATTATAAAAGTATAAGATATGTAACTGCACATAAATTATGTATGTGTAATTACAAATAAAATTTGTAATAAAATAAGCTAAACATAAAATTAGGCTTGATAGGTCTTAAGTCCATAGAAATAAAATTCTTTAATAATTAAGAGGTTCATTCATTCATTTAACAAATATTTCTTCACCACACTTTCCAAAGTTCTGAATTTACAACAATGAACAGAGTAATATATATGTATATACAGACACACACACACACACACACACACATATTTATTTCTCAAAGATTTGTGTTTTAAAGGGAGAGGACAAAATAAAATAAACAAGTATGTGATATAATATATTTGATAGTCATAAATACTTACGAAAAAAAAGCATGGAAGGAGTGTAAAGATCTCAGTAGTGTGCTGGAAATTGTTGTTACAATTTTGTATCAGGAGGCTAGAAAATGCCTTCTGAAGAGAGTGGCAAAGTGGCTTTTGATAGTGGTTGGAAAAGTCAGGGAACAAGCTGTGTGGACATTTGAAGGAAAGCATTGTCCACAGATAGAGGAACAGCAGGTTGAGAGGTCCTGAAAGGGGAGAGTGGCTGCCATTTTCTAGGAATATTAGAAAAATCCCATGAAGGTGGAGAGCGGGGTACTGAAGGAGGCAGACACATGAGTTGAGAGGATTAAGAGTTTGAGAGAGGGAGCCAATAATGTAGGCACTTTAGGCTTTGTGGAAACTTACAAAAACTTGGAAACATTTTCCTTAGCCTTCAAAAAAAGTAAGATTAAAAAGAAATATATCAATGACCAAAATGTTCTTTTGATGGAAATTTTATAATCAATTTTTGTTTATGTATTAATTCTTGGGAGTAGTTGCTGAGTGGTATGGATGAACTGCAGTCAAAGGAATAGAACGAAACCTGGTAGACTTTTATGCCTGATGAGAAAAGCAGAGATATATAATGTTTTCATATGGTGAAGGCTGTTAGAATGTAAGAAAAAGAAAGTTTTCAAATATCTCTTTTTGGTAATCTATAAATAAAACAAGAGAATACATTCTTAAAGATGTTTTTAAATTAAACTCAATGATTCTATAGTTAATTATTTAAAATTTGGTTTTCATGTCTGAAATTCTTATGGGAAATTAATAATAGAATACCTTTTCTTCAATGCAAAATACACTCTAATTGAAATTTACCAGGCATGAACTTTGAGATGAAAATCAAAATTATTAGCCAAAGATATTTAATTTTTATGGTTGAATTTCAATTTACATGTTGTAAAATAAAGTAGTAGGGTGGAAATATTACTAGTCCAATAAGAGCTGTGGGGGAAAAGAAGTTAAAGGTGTGAGGATTTTTTTTCTGTCTTAAAACCAGGGTGAGACTTCAAAAATTCATAACCCTTGAATTTTTCTTGCATTAAACATTGTCAAAACTTTCCACTGCCCTTAAAACAAAGTCAACACTATGTAATACAGTCTTATGGAACTCGTAGCCTATTTATCTTTCCTGTCTTATTTTTTTCCATCCCTAACATTTACTTCCTCTCACATGAGCTATGGGTATATTGAAAACCTCTCAGCTACAAGCATAAAGTGTCTTAGGATTTTCAAACAAGCATTTTTCATCTGTCTCAAACTATTTTGACCTTTATATTTCAGTTACCAGATTAAATATAATCTTTACTAACCATCCCTTGACTGATGTGGTCAGATATATTTTTAGATATAATTTGTAAATCTTTTTTCTTCCTCTCTTACCACATTTTCTTTCTTTTTCTCCATAATTAGCATAGCAGGTCTCATGCCTGTCTGTCTCAGGGGAATTGTCTGCCAGGGGGAAAAATAAATAGAACAAGTCAGCAAGACTTCTGGGCTTTTGTCTTCAAAATCTTAAAACCATCAAGGAAGATTAGGGCTGCCAGTAAAATGGTGTATATTAGTAGAAGGAAGAGAATAGGTCCAGCCAGGAATCATATGAAAAAATTACACCATTCAAGGAGAAGCAAGATAGCAGTGCTGCCTGTGTACAGCTCAGTACTTGGAAAATTTTTTTTGCCATTGCCCAAGTAAGACCAAAACTAGAGATGGCTTATGCTTTGCAATATCCTGGAGCTAAAGGAAGTTCAAGAATTGTAATGATGTTCATTATAGATACTCAATGCATGTTCTTTGACTGGATGATTTCACCACAGTATAAATGCAGAGCAGAATAATGCTAGATGTAACAAGGCAGCGTCTCCTAAGGGCTTGGAGCCATTGAGGGCTTGTAGGAAGAATTGAATTAATTTACAGGAAATAAGTTGACATTTCTCATATCTGTGTGCTTTGAGACATATTGCTGATAGTAATATATGGCCCCATAGCAATCTATGACTTATTATAATAAAATTCACAACATTATATGTCTATTGCTTACTTGTTTGTGTTTTCCCTTAGAAAGGGGACAGTTTGGGATTGTTCCCCAGTTTATTTTGCTTTACATTTTGTCCCCAAAAGCCTAACAATAAGTGACAATTAAAGACCTTATGTTTTAGTAACAGGATAAGAGATGAATTAAAAGTTTGACCATCTGGGATGAATTTCAGTTCAAATAACATTATTGTTACTAGAAATTTTAGAAACCACCTAATTCAGAGTTTTATATCTGCCATCTAGTAATCACTTTGCTCTGTGTGGCCTATCCAACTCTTTTGAAAACTGCAACTGCATGCCTTGCTGACCATGGCCTTGTAAAAAACTCAAAGTAGTGCATACATTTTATTTACTTTCATCTATATTGAAGAATAATATTCTCCCTGATGAGATTTTAAACCTATTAAGAAAGAAACAAACATGTGAAGATCAAATTGAGAAGATGATACATATCTATGGACAAGTGGGCCTCATATTGCACTGACTATTGTAGGGCTTCAACTTCCATAAAGTTTTCAGATGATGAATGGAAAGGAATCCATGTTATCAGCAGGCAGATAGCTGAGAGAAGGAGAAAGTTGTTGAGCCAGGAATTTCTATTTCATTATTTTCAAATTTACCCATCAGGTGTGTCAGAAACAAGGCTCTTCTTAAAATCACTAAAGGTTGGGCAGAAGGTTGAATTTATTGTCATTGTGTTTGCATGAGAATGGGGTTTAGCAGCTGGGAAGAAAATTCTGGGATAACAGTGAATTGCTACTTCAAAAAATGTGGCAAACCAACCCTCTTGATGTCCCAGAAGATGATATTTTACGGAGAAATATAAACATTGATAACTCCAAGTACAAAGAAACTTTAGAGATTCCCTACTCCATTTATTTAATTTATAATATATTTTACTTCCTTATTTACACACAAGAATGATACCTAATAAATATCTAGGTCTAACTACACTTGAAAGTGTTCTTTCCATAAGACTGCAATAAAAATGCAACACGATCAGAATTTTTCCATAACTGGATTTGTAATTTTTTTTTGTTAATTAGTGTTAAACATAAAATAATGGAGTGCCTCGTAACTGATGGCATCTTATAGTAAAGGAAATAAGATAGTTCATTGAAATATCCTTGTAATTAATGAGTCAATATTGAAGGGGAGTAATACTTAGCATTTCAAAGTTAATGTAAGTACAGGCTCTTTTGAACAATTGACTGTGGATAGTAATTTAATTCATATCAACTAAGTTAATAAAAGAATAAAGAAAGTGCTATTTAAAATAAGATTCATAAGAAATGTGCAGAAAATTTTGCCTATTAATAACAGTTACAAATCTTCTGTTTAATAAATTCTGGCTCCCAGAATCTAGTTCTGTCTTTCAGAAAGAGAAAGTATGAAGACCCATTTTATTTTTATTTTTATATTATTGTGAAGAAAAAAGCTTTTGAAAACTTCCATTCCTATATTTTGCCCATTTTTTGATGGGGCTATTTGCTTTATTCTTGCTGATTTGTTTGGGTTCTTTGTAGATTCTGGATATTCACGCTTTATTGGATGTATAGTTTGCAAGTATTTTCTGACATTTCGTAGGTTGTATATTTATTCTGTTGATTATTTCCTTTGTTGTGCAGAAGCTTTTTAACTTAATTAAGTTCCATTTATTCATTTTTGTTGTTGTTCTTTACCTTTGGGCAAAGATATATAAGAGATTTATTTCCCTATTTTTTCAATTCTTATGTAAATTTGAGATTATTTTTCAATGAAAAGATATATGCATATATACATATATATGTAAATATACATATAAATAAAAGGAGAGGAGCCAGATGAATAACAAAAAGCCTAAACAAAACCTTCATTTTTAAAAATTTTAATATTAATTTTTCAGTAGACCAATTTCATAAATTTTTCATATTTATCAATACCTTTAATATACACTTATGCTTTTTTCTGATATATCATAATTGTCTAATATACATACTAAAGTGGATAGCCTCATATGATCTAAGAACACTTATTTAAAAAATAAATGAATAAGTAAATGAATAAAACAAAAGATGATAAACCTGCTTGATCTTTAGGGATGTTGAGCTCCACATTGATGAATAAAGATTCAATCAATGAGTGTTTGATTCCTTCTCCAGAACAATTCTCAACTAAATTGTTTCATTAAACAAATTTACCTCAAATGTACTGTCTTCAACAGAACTGGAAGAATCCACAGCCATGTAAGAATGACTTGATTTACCCTCAGTTAAAATTAAGCTCATAATAGAAACAGTAAGACATTCAGTGCACTTAAGAAGTGGGAACACTTTAAATGACCTAAAATTAATTTTGAATAATATAAAATCATTATATATTTAGTTTTTCAAATGGAAAATTTATTACTGCTACATGTACAAGTTGTATCATGACTATAATGACATGCAACATACAATTACTTTTTTTGAATTGTGACAATTATATTCAGCTTGGTAATTGTGAACTCTAATGATAATGCCTTTACGTATTAATACATATTATACATGATTTTTATGTTTACCATGATCTGTTCATAAAAGGTCTAAAATTTTAATTACCTTACTGTGGGTAGTCTTTTGGTGATTTTTATAATTCCATTGGAAATATTTCCCAAGGAGTTTTTTTATTTTGTGATATCGAAATGGTTGTGAAGAGTTGTGAGGATATTGTGAATTTTATTTCCTTTATGTAACTTTTTTCTCTGCCCTAATATCTATAATATTTTTTCTTTATCTTTGAGTTTTAGTGTGTTACTAGAATATCTTTTTGATTTGACTTTATTAAATTTTTCTGAAATAGAGAGATACATGTCAATCTACAGATTCAGGCCTGCATGCTTTACAATTTTGAATGATTTTCTGTGCTAATTTTTTGTTCTCTAATTTATGTACATCAGTTATCATATGTTTGATTTTTATTGACTATTCTTTTTTATAACTATTGTTCTTGTATGACATTTATCTTTTTCTTTTGTTCATCTGCATTCTGTGCAGTTTTGTCAAACTTTCTCTCCCAAATCATTTTCAATTTTCCTTTGGGTAAATGCTATACACTGTTAGATAGTATAAGCATTTTTAATATTTACATTTATAATGTTTATAATAATTAGTCTGTTTTTTCATTCTGCTTTTATTTCAGATTCATAAATGAGAGAAAATGAAATTACATCACAGATTATCTAATGTTTTTGAAATGATTTTCTCCTATTAGTTTAATTTGACATTATTCACAGTTTTCTCTCATATTTCATCCTACATTTTAATGTACCCATTAACATACAAAATATGTGTTCTTAAATATGTAGCATTTTGGGTGCATATCTTTTTAATTTTCATTCCTGCTATTGTACTATAAATTATTTCTCTTTTTTTTTTTTACTCTTTACATTTTTCTTTTTTTTTTTTCTTTTTAAAAAATGCATAGCTAGGTAACCATTTTCCTGGTATTGACATTTAAATTATATCCTGATATCTTCCATCACAAACAATATCATAAAAATATAACCATGGATGCTATGGTTTGGATGTTTGCCCCCAAACTTCATGTTGAAATTTGATCTCAAATTTGAAGAAGGGACTAAGGGGAGGGGTTTGCATCACAGGGGTTTACCACTCATGAATAGTTTAATGCCCTCCTTGATGGGGTAGAAATGAGTGAGTCCCTATTAGTTCCCCTGCGAGCTGGTTGTTAAAAACAGCCTGGTACCTTCCCCCTTCTCTCTTTCTTCCTCTCTTGTCCTATGATCTCTGCATACACCAGCTCTCCTTGTCTTCCACCATGAATGGAAGCAGTCTGAAGGCCTCACCAGATGCAGAAGCCAGTGCCACGTTTCTTTTATAATTTGCAGAACCATATGCCAAATAAATCTCTTTTCTTTATAAATTCCCTAATCTCAGATATTCCTTTATAGCAACACAAAACAGAGTAAGACAATGGAATTTGAAAATTTGTTTGGAATATAAATCAATTGGTGAAATTGCAGTCTTCGAGTATACACATATTGGTTTAATTGAAGAATACCAGATCATTTTCCATAAAACAGACACTTCTCTACTTACAGTGGTATTGTGTCCTGATAAATCCATCATAAGTTGCACATATCAGATGTCGAAAGTGCATTTAATATTCTAACCTATCCAACATCATAGCTTAGCCTTCCCTACCTTAAATATTCCTAGAAAACTTTCATTAGCCTACAGTTCGGCAAAGACATCTAAGATAAAGCTTATTTTATAAGGCATTGAATATCTAATTTAATTTATTGAATAGAGTACACTGTAGAGTAGAGTATTGGTTGTTTGCCCTCATGACTGCATGGCAGACTGGGAGCTGCAGCTCGCTGTTGCTGTCCAGCATCACGAGAGAGCATTGCATCATACATCTCTAGTCCAGGAAAAGATCAAAATTAAAGATTTAAAGTACAGGTTCTATTGAATGTGTATCACTTTTGCACCATTGTAAAGTTAAAAAATTATAAGTCAAACCATGGTAAGTAACGGACTGATTGTATATGTATCAGTTCAAATGTTGTCTAGCACTGGATAATAGTACTAATCTCCCAAAATATATGGTATTATCTAACATACAACGTTTTACAAATTGATAGGTTTGAGGTACTATGTTATTGTTTTAATTAGCATTAGTCATCTTAGTGGTGACATAGAATATTTTCACATATAGCATTTAGTCATTTTATTTTTCTCATCTATTCCTATTTGTCACCTGTGCTCAAATAGTATCCCATAATGTATTTCATTTCTTTTTCTTGTCGACTTCCAGATATTTCTGCATGCTAGATGTTAATACTTTTTTAAAAAGTTAAGACATTGTATTTGTGTTCTTGTTATATTATGGGGATATTTTTATGACATATCAAGTAACCACATATACATGTATGTATCTATTTCTGAGCTCTTTGGTTGTTTCATTGGTTAATGTGTTTGTTTTGGTCCTAGTCCTAGTATATATTTTATTATTGTTTTGCAATTGTTCTTTAATATTTGATACACTGGGTATCACTGTTTTGGTATTTTTTGAAGTATATTTGCTATTTATAAACATTAATTCTTAAAATGCATTATATTATTTCAATGAAATTTAATTACACAGCATACATATTTATATATAAAATTATAAATAAAAATATAATAAATTTTTTGTCTTATCCTAAATGTATTTTGGAAGACATCTGTTCCATATATACTAAAGAAAGGAGTAACTGCACCACAGAATATGTGTATTTTCAATTTTAATAGGTGATATCAAATAGTTATTCAAAATGTTATTAACTTTCAACAGCAGTTAGGGAGTTGCATTTGATTTTTGACATTTGATATTAACCTTTTAAAAGATTTTTATTTTATTTTATTAGCCATTTTGTGAGTGTATAGTAGTTTCTCAGTTTCAATTTGCCTTTTTCTGACGACTATTAAAACTGAACACCTTTTTATATGTTTGCTGGTCATTAACCATTCTCTTGGGATATACCATTTGAAGCATTTTGTCTGAATTTCTATAGCGTTGCCTTCCTTTTTTCTAACTAATTTATAGTATTTTTATAACTTTATTACCACCCATGGATAATCATGAATTGACTGTGTATATATTATTTTATTGATATACAAGTTTCCTCATTGGACCATTATTTCACCTGATAGTATAAAGTTACTTTTAAGGTGCTATGAATTACCCCCTACAGAGAGTTTATATAAAGAACAGATTAATTTAAGAATAACAAGTCTTTAAATTTTACTTAGAATCCTGAAGTCCCTGGAGTACACTAAAAATTATAGTTTCCTAGTCACTGATGTACAAAGATATAAATTTGAAGATTTACGTAAACAGAATAATATATATGGAACAGATAGATTTTCTATGTTCAAAGGTAAGTTACTTTTTTGTGTTTGGACTATATCTTATTAAAACTCCTAATATAATATATTGGTGTAATATATTGATATAGATATAAATGATATATACATCATTTTTGAAATGATAAACTTTCACTTTCATATATATATTGAATTTACAAATGATAAGTTATTTGTGACTCCAAAAACCCAACAACCAAAAACCTCTTTGCAGAATGTTTATGCTCTTCTTCCTGTGATTTTCTTGTTTGTCTATTTGTTTGTTTGTTTCAGAGAGTTTAGGACATCTAACATCCTTACTTAAGAAATGATCTTTTGAAGTATGATTATATTTTAAAGTTCAAAATGTTACAATTCTCAAGGAAATTAATGTTATATTTAAATGTTTTTGACTAGTGTCATTCAAATTCAAATTTTTGCTATTCTTTTTTAGCAATTAATTCTTTGGGCACCAAAGTACTTATTATTTATACATACCTGTGGAACTAGGATGTTTTAACAAACCTCTTTCCTTGCTGTCGCTCATTGACGTGATACTTTCATATAATTTTTTACTTTCCTGTTTCTGTTAGACCTGTCATAAATTATTTGTAATAATGCCCTGACACTTTGCCTTTTTTGTAGTGTTTCATATATGATATATATATATATAATGTATACATATTGGTACAGATATATTAATACTTTAGATATGTTTGATGCTGACATTAATCACCAACTTTAATTCAATATCACTTGCATCTATTGGTCATCTATTACATGATAAGAATCAAGCTAATTTTGCTAAAGGTACAAAGTTGATTGAGACAGTTACTACTAAGAGACATGCAATGTGCTGGCTAAGTTAGGTAACTAAATGGGAACTTTGGATAAAGTACATATGGCAAATAACAAACCCAGGCAAAAATATCATATTTATTTGGACATCAATGGTTTAGAAATATCTACATGCCATAATAAACAAATCTAAGGAGAACTTCTATTTACGGGGCAGAAAAATAAGAGACAATTCAACCTTAGCTAGACCTGTGTAAAAATTGATGAGCCAGATTGTTTGATTTTAATATAATTTATCAACTGCCACAGTGGTAACAGGTTGAAACTTTGCAAAAAATAATAATAATAAAGTTTCCGTCTCAAGATTTCTGGAAATGCATTTCATCATATCCAAACTAAAACAACTTGTCTGTGTCATTGAAGAAAGTTATATATTCATATTTAATAAAAATTCTATAACACTGTGATAACATGAACAGCAAACTGCTAATTGAATTTCCTAGACAATATAAAATCATCTAAAGTGAAAGAAATTACATTGTACTGTAAAATGCTGAGGTAAAATCTGTTTTGCAGAAACAGATTGGCATAAGTAACAGAGTAGTCATAAAAATAAAAGCAGTGCCTAAGGCATAGAAAATGTAATATATCAATGTAAAATGTGTTGTAAGTAATTAAATCTAGATATAGGATTCAGGTACACCAATAATTGAAGATAGGATTAGTGATGGCAACTCTATAAAGATGAAACCTACACTATTGAATTTATATTCAATATGATTCCATCTTCAGTATTTCCTTGTTTCGTTGTAAATAACTAAAAGAGAAATATGTCCAGCTGTAATCTGGCATCTCAGATTTCAATGGTGCAATAGTGCAGATTTGAAGCATTCGGTTTTTTTAAGACATAAAATAGTTCACAAATTAAGGGAATGTTTATTCAATTACATCATTTTAACTATGTTTTAATATACATATGGAACACAAAGTTAATTTAGTTATTGCTCGTGCTATTACTTTGGTATAAAAATATTTTATTGACCTATAGGAATTTGTGTGAATTCACCTCTACAGTGTAGCATATAACTTAATAAATCCTTGGAAAACATACACAGGTTCTCTTACACACACATATCAATACCAAAAGTGAATTTTTAAGTAATTTAATTTAATAATTAGAAGACTCAAATAAAAAGATGATTTTGTGAGTGGAGAACTAGTCTCAGTTGACAGAGGGTACATTTTTATATGTTTACTAAAGTAGGGAGTAATGATAAATGTAGTTAAAAGTGAAGAGTGTCTGGTTCCCATAATTTAAGAGCAATTTTGAACTAAAATATATATTTTCATCTTATAGCATTCAAATTCATTATTGATTTTTATTAGATAAGATAAAGAAGGAAATTTTTGTTTCAACTCTGCATTCAACAAAAGATGCATTTCTTGAAAAGGAATATGACGAGGCTAAAGAATGAGTTTACTTAATGAAGTACGTTTAAGAGGAACAATAGTAAAACAGAGGAAAGAATAACTGCGACAAAGGAAGGAGAGAGGGCAGGAGACCAAACAGTGCATTTGACTATTGTAATGGGATGATCAGATGCTCTGCTTCCAGATGTAGCCTTATAAAAATTTACATGGTAGCAAAAACAATGAAAAGCTCAGTCACTAAAATACACATCAGCAAAGATTCCAGAAAATGTCCTTAAGAAGACATCTCAAAAAATTGTTATCTACATTGTCAAGCACCATGTATTGTTTAAAATGCCCACTACTTGTAAGATGTTGCTATAACAAGAGATGTCTGGGAATACATCCAGTGGCCAGATAAATTGGGTTCACACAGGTGAAGTTTTCAAAACCACGCAATTTGGTTATTGACAAATATTCTGTGACTAATCACTCCTCTATTATTTACTAATAAGATCTTATTATGTTTACATTATGCTAAAACTTTATTTTGCAGTATGAAACAAGGAAACATCATAAAACCAAATTAGAATATGGATTGTATAACAAAATATTTTATTAAGATGATTTTGTATAACTATGAGCTAAGCATATTAATTAGCAAGTAATTTTCCTTCCTTTTCTCTCTAATCCTATTACCACATTAATAATTCACCTAATAAATGTATATTTTATTTAACCAACCATGCAAACCAAGCAAAACTTGATGTAAACACTAAGCCAAGTCCACTTGCAAGAGCCACCCCTAAGTCTTTCAATAGGCTTGAAACTGACACATAATCTTCAATACCCCCTAACAGGTTGCTCTTGGTTTCATGATTTATTCAAACTTTGTTGAAAAAATTTATCTCCTGTCCCATAAAATACTATGCCAGTGCACTTCTCACATCTATATTTCATTTTCTTACCAAGAAAATTTTAAGCATGTAGAATTTTATCTATGACTGTATGAGAAAGAGAAAAAAAGGCACAATTAACAGAATATCAACTTAAAATTTCTAGGAGTGAGGAAGTAGATAGAACTAGATTAAGGGGAATTTTCATCAGCATCAAATAGCACTTTGTAATTCTTTGAAATTGTGTATGAAATCCATAGAAAAAAGTTTGAGGACATCGAAAACTTATGATGTGTGTGTATGTCTATTATGTTAAACACCATGATGTGATATAAATATAACACATCAATTTGCAGTTCTCCTTGGAGTTTACAAGTTACATTCCTCGAATCTTGCCTTATTTGTGTTTATAAAAATACAATGAAAAATATTATTTCCATTAAATTATAATAAAAATTTATTAAATATTTCGCAGGTAATAATTAGCAGAGTAGAACTTAAATTTAAACTCCAGTTTTTGTGATGTTTTGATTTCATGATACTTGCTGCTAAGTAACTATAAAAATAAAATGTTTTCTTCTGTTTTGTCTGAATGTTAAAGATTGCAGGTTGTGCTTACTCATCTTTTCTCTTTTTCTTTTCCAGAGAAAGAGCCCTGATTTTAGCTGCCACATTACAGAACAAATATTATTTCCTAACCCTCTCTTTGCCGGGTGAGGACACATATATAAATTATGGCCAAATGTGTTGTATATGTGAAACAAAATATGAGGGACATCTTTCTTCTTCCCTATTCTAGTCTATGACCCTGACTATGGATGTGGTAAAGAGTTATCTTGGAAGAAAAAAAAGCATCCTAGGAGTCCTAGGAAAGAAAGAAAGATAGAGGTTCTTAAATGAACTATTGGAATAAATTTATCATACTATCTGTTTTGGACTGAATTGTGCTCCCCCATCCTTGCCCAAATTCATATGCTGAAGCCCTAACCCCCGATGTGACTGTATTTTTCTATATGGTTTTTAGGGAGATAATTAAGGTTAAATGAGGTCCGAAGGGTGGGATCCTAATCCGATAGGGATGGTGTATTTATAAAAAGAGGAAGAGACATCAGAGTTCTCTCCACTCACACACAGAGAAAAAGTCAGGTGAGGACACACTAAAAAGATGGCCATCTGCAAGCCAAGAAGAGAGACTTGCCCAGACACCAATCTTGCTGGCATCTTGATCTTGAATGTATAGCTTCCAGAACTGCGAGAAAACTAACATCTGTTGTTTAAGCCACTTGGTCTGTTGTATTTTGTTATGACAACCTGAGCAGGCTGGAACACTACTCCTTGACTGTCTATCTTTGATTGTGTACCCTTTATATTCTTTAAGCATGTAAACCCATGTTCTATTTTAACACTATCAGTTATGACTAGAAAATTGTTAACTCATGTGAAAGGCATTTTAAAATGATAGGTCTTAAAATTTAGATAATCTAGCATGCAATATTTTAGTTTAGAGGGCCCTTCTAAGGCCCTTAGGGTGGCATCTGTTGGGATAGTTAGCCATCACCCAGTATACCTTAAATTAGAAGGAGAATTCAAAACAAAGAGATATATCATATGCAAGGAGATTTCTGCTGCAGACAGAAAAATAGTTGGCTTCAAATATAAGCTCTGAATCTAAGGTCAAATGGGCAGGTACTTCTTCTTGTGTATACTTATTGTATTAATAATTAGATACTTGATATTAATAATATAGGCGACTCTAGTTTTCTACATAGTAACAATAAAATTTATTAGGCAATGAATATTATTACTTATAACTTTTCTGGTATAATGTCTAGGTCTTATAGTGATGTGTACATATTACAATACATATTTGTATGTATATAATCTCTACTCTCACATACACATCCATATTCTTGTTAAACAACAAATAATAATTGAGCATATGTCAGACCAGAAATTAAGAGACATTTGTATTCATACAGTGATGCATCAGGCATGTTTTTCCTTCCTCAAAGACATTGTGTTCTAGGTTAAATACTGTGATGCAGCTTACTGAAAAAATAAGGTATAATAAGTTAACTAACATGGAAAACTTATATAAATGTCACAGAGGCTCACAAAATAGAGTCATACCTGGTGGAATTACAGGAGCCTTCTTGCAGATGACATTCAATTTGAGATTAAAGGGAGGATAAATGTAAATGGAGGTGTAGGGTTAGCCTGGATACCCTATGAAGGATATTTTAATCAACTGTTAGTAATATTGTGAAAAAAAATTCCCTAAGAAATGTCAAAGTTTGATGTGAAAATTTCAGATGCAGAATAAAGTTGCCATTTTTGTTCTGTATTTTTAAATAATAATTGTAGTATCAAACATTTCCAGCTAAAAATGTTATGTCGTCTGTTGAATCTACATTCATTTTCTCCTTAATATCTGACTCCAAATGGCACTATCAGTTGTCTCATTTTGAATGCAAAATAATGTCATAGTCTAAAGGTGAACATGAGGCCAAAACTCGTATAAACAGAAATAAAGTTAATTAAAGATAAAAGAAAACACAGTAAAAAGCAATTATACCTTTATCATCTTTCACATCACACTGCATTTCAAATTCTTTTATTCTACCTACATATCATTTTTAAGAGAATTTACATGGTGCAAATTATTTAAATGGATATAGTGCTTCAAACATTTTGGGAGATTAGCAAGCTATTTCATCATATTTTATCAAGAAAATATTTTATTCAAGATTATTTCTAATTTCATACCTGCCCATTCTCAATTCATCACAATTATCTTAAGATGCTTTAAAGTACAAGCAAAATTCTCATGATCTTTGTAAATGATATCCTAACCTCTCAATTTATTCTTTTTTCTCTTTTAAATTTTTAAATATCCATTTAAAAATACTTGGAATTATGAGCCAGTGTTCAAAAAGGGAGCAGACATAAAGTTTTATATTAATTATGCAAAACATACCACCAGAGAGAAATTACATAAAGGAGAGAGAGAAAATAAAAGCATGGGAAAGATGGGGAAGCAGAGCTCATAAAACTCACCAAAATAGAAACATTTCTCATTGAAGTTTTACCTTTAATAGCTGCTTCTTTTTATGAAGAATCCTAACATCTTACTCCGTAAACTTTGGCTCATGCATGTAGAGTTTCCCTGCTTTTGGAATACCTGTACTTGGCTTTATAAAGTTAATTCAACCTCTAAAATATATAGTTCCTAGTTGTTATCATTCCTCATAACCATACTATAAAGCTTTAGGTCCCCCCTTTCTTTGTTAAACATGAACTATCACATGATTCAGTGATGAGATGAAATAATTATTATTCATAAGAAATCAATAAAATATTGACTCCTACAACATGAATTTGTCACATATATATTTTAAGCAAAACTGTTTTGGTCCCATACTTTTTTCTGGAAAAAAGTCCTCCTGGAATTTAGTAATATAATCTGGATTTCCAATCTAATTCTCTCTAAAACTAGGAAACATCATGTACAATGGCTTATCAGAAATACACTTCGATTCCCACAAGGGTCACACACTGAACATACCAAAATACAATTTTTAAGCAATGTTCTTTTGAGATATTCTTTTAAAAAAATTCTTTTTTAAAATGTATATTTTATCTTAGTAAATACCATTATTATATCTCCAGCCATGCAGGGTAGAAATCTTGAATCCTTTCTTAGATTGTTTCAAAATAATCATCATTTTCATCAAATTTAAATGTATTCAGAATTTTTTAAATGTACTATACTAATTGTTCCCCTCACAAAAATCTTATGCCAGCTCATCAATGATTATTGAGTTCTCAAACTAGTAGATTTATCTTACATGATCATGTTTCACTCCTTCATTTTATAGATGCAAAATTGAAGGGTTTCAGTAATGGCAGCTAGAGTTAGAACTGTTGATCTATGCTATACTGCACATTGTTATTTGCCCAAAATCATATTGTTTTATTGCTGTCACACTTAGATATACCTCCAAACCATTTTCTCCTACTGTTTTCCCTTCTTCCAAAAGGAAAAATGTTGCTGAAATTTTTATAGTTTTCCTAAATTTATATTTTTAGAGTCACAAATTTTCTGGAAGCTTTTTCATTAAAATTATTTTGTGTAGTTGAACCCTTTACTATGATTGTACTATAAAACTAACCCACAAAGTGGAAAATTATGAGCTGAAACAACAAAACAAGGAGATTCTAAAAAGGTGCCCCCGGAATTTGAGACAAAATTGGTATGCATCTATAAGATCCCTCCCAAATATCTTTAGTCATCTTTCTTTTTCTTAACATCTGTGCCATTTTTCATAATTATATCTAAATGGAATTATCTCTATTTTAATAATTAATCTTCATAATGTTCACAGTTATAGAGTAGTAGTCTAATATTTTAATAATTCCTTCTAAAAGTGTTAAATTATAAGCATATATATTTAGAGTAAACTAAGATGCAATTCAGTATTTTTTGAGAATGTCTTTGTTTAAAAATATTAGCAAACCACTTGTGTTTACCTAAAGCCAATACTCGAAAATTTGATTCTATTCCATTTATTTCTACAGAAATATAGTTCTGTACAATCTTGAATTGACTTTATTGAGTGTAGTAAATTTTATTTGTTTTCATTTTCCATTTCTCTTTGCCAACTGATCTTACAATGAACAAAAGTGGGTAGAGTATATTCCCTGCTCTGCTGATGTGCCAAATCAACAACTTAAGATTTGTCATACGTTTCCACTTGCTCTTTTATAGTAAAATAATCCTCCATGAGAAAACATACCCCAAGTAACTGATGGTCAAAGGAAGAGGTGTAAATAAAAGGAGAAGGCAAATATGCACTGTAAATCCACGAACAGTGACTCTACAGCCTATAGCAGAGTCACCCACACAAGCCCAAACTATAGTCAACCTTAATACCAGAATGAGAATAATATTGTTTACATTATTTTTTTCTTTGCTTGCTTTTTGTTTCAGTGTCAGACACTGAGATTTTAAAGTTGCCTGCTACATAGCCATGGCTGACTGATATATTGACACTAATAGCATATTATGTATAAGAACGTTACTGAAGACTAAAGATCAGACATGACTGAGAAGTTATAATACTTTCCATTCTTTTCAATGTCTTTGAGTACTTTTTACATGTATGGTTAGGAATGTACAATGTTGACCACGTTAATGCTTTGGGATTTGAGCAGTGGTTTAGGTACAAATCTTCCATTTTAATGAGACTGTGTACAACTTGGAAGTGGACAAAGAAAGTCCTTTATACTATATTACTTTAAAAAAAGTTGTTTTCAATTCTCTCCAGTCAATCCATCATTATTCATTTAAATTAATCCATCTCTGTCTTCAGATATTTACAGGAAAATAAATAAAGAAATTATATAAAAAGGAAGGCTGCTTCCCCCAATCTCCAGTCATTGGATGGATGGTTTTTTAACAGAAGGAATGGTCTGAAAAAAAATGGCAAAAATATTTTCTGTCTCTTTAAAACTTCACCCATTCTTTTGGGAACTGTGGCCTGGCCTGCATCCCTGCCTTGGTCAGGGACAATGTCTTTTGTTCTTTGTGTTACAGCCTATAGCTCAGCCAATCCCAGACAGGTGCCAGCCTCTCAGGTGGGCCCAGGTGGGCAGAGGTCACAGGCTTTGTCTTCAGCAGAGATGGGATGATTAGAATCATTAACACAGTAGCCTAGAACTGAGGGCCCTCCTTTCAGTAGCTCTGTTTTTCTGCTTATGTTCAGGAAATTTGGATTTTGAGACAAGAATCTACCATTTTTCCTCCTTTCCTGGCAAGATAATAAACTTCTCTTTCCTTCTCTTTAAACCATTTGTTTTCATTCTTCTGATGTGGCCTTGAGGGCAAATGTTGAGCTTTTGGTAACAGTTTCTGTACAATTTTTTGACCAGACAAAACAATCTGACCAGACAAAACAAACACCTTCTTTGTGTTGGATGCAGATATTTTCACTTCTTTGGATCTTTCTGAAGTGGCTAGTTATAGGGGACTTAGATAAGTCTCAAAGAATCATCCCAAGTTTACTACTTGATTAGGGCCTATCATACTCAGGTCAATCTTATTAAGTTTCTTCTCAGTTACCTTGTCACTGGTGTTTCTCTCTGAATAACACAGAAATAGAATAAATGATCTTGGGTTAATTGGATAAATTATTTTATAAAATTCAATGAGGCAAAATTAATAATACTATAAATCTAAACATTTAGATATCATCGGCTAGTGTAATTTTGTGTGTCAGTATGTAAATTTTAAACCAATAAAACTTGCTATTTGATCAAATATTTAGTATTTCTTATCATGCTTTTTTCATGATATGAGTTGTATTTGTCTTTGTATGAGGATAGTAGCCTAGAGAGGAAAATTCTCCACTTCCAAACCTTACAACTACTGCCCAATTCCTTACTCATATGATGTTTAGATGATCTCAAATAAATACTTCATGAAATGGCTGCTGCAGATCCTGAGATCACCTAAATCATTTTGTGAGGAGGATTTACCCTATTATTCACAGTAACTACAAAGTAGTTTCATTATTGTTGTTTCTTCAATAAAGTTTCTTTGGTCATATATGCTTCATGTTATTCTTTACTTAATTTTTGCCTGTACATGCTTAATCTTCAAATATTTGCTTAGCTAAGGAACTTTCATATATGGTCACACCATTTCACAGTAAACCAAAATTCAAAGTGAACAAAAACCTTAAACAATAAAACCTGTGATGAATGACTGAAAGTTGTTTTATTTTCCTAAAGTACTTTTACCAAATTGAGAAAGATCAAGACACTTCAGAGAAAAAGCAAGGATCTAATGTAGTATAAAACAATAAAAAGAGTGAAATGCTTTAAATATTATCAAATAGTCATAATTTGGGTGATTCTATGTGGGCCTAATTTGGTTATAAAGAAAACCATATTGCTAAAAAAGAAACAACGTAAGAAAGTTAAATGTTAATCTATGGCCATGAATCAGCTATTTAGATTTTATTTTACCAACATTTTAATTTCTTTTTAGCAAAAGACTTGTACAAACTTTGAAGCAAACACTTTTTACTTCGATATAATAGCAAATAAAATCCACTGGTTTCTTTTTGGTCTGAGCATTTCTTCATTCTAAAAGATTCTTTAATTTACTTTCTACTTATGGTTTGCAAAGATCTAGGATTAACCTTCTTTACCTTTCAATATCAATTTATTTTTGGTCAAGTTTGTAAGTCTCATTTAATTTATTTTAAATTAACTCATTTGTAGAGAATTTTACTTATGTACAACCATATTATTTTATGCAAAAATGATCACTATATCACTGCTTTTTATTTTAAAGCATATTCAATTACCCTTATATTACAAATTGCTTCCAAAATCGATACTTTTCTCTCTTATTTTTTAGAAACTTGAGAAAACTGCTTCCTTTGTTATCAAAAATGTCCTTTCTTCCCACTAAGTTTGACCCTCCATAAAACAGTTCTCACCTCCTGTATTGTCCTGAAACATCTTCAACTACTTTACTGTGTTCTTATTTTCCTCTTCAAATTTGCTTTTGTTGTTGACACAATCAATCATATCCTCCTGTTCTGCCTCCCATTGCTCCATCATCTCTTTATTCTCCTCTCATTTCCTGTTGAACTTGAGTTTGCCTTAGAGACATAGAAGAAAAATAAAACAGCAACAGCTTTTTATTTTAGTTAAAGATGATAGAAAAACTCATATCTTACATTCTTAAAAACCTGTAAAAACTCAAATAAGAAAAATAACACAAAAATATTTACACAGATATAATTATTTACACTGAGATAACATTGATACCTCTTTTCTGATCAATATTAAGATTAAACTAAGAAATTATATAGTTAAGAAAATTACATATATTGCTTTTGTTACTTCTTTATTTTTTTTATTTTTTTATTTCAGAATATTATGAGGGTACAGATATTTAGGTTACGTATGTTTCCCTTACCCCCCTCCCCAAGTCAGAGCTTCAAGCGTGTCCATCCCCCAGAAGGTGCTCATCGCACTCATTATGTATGTATATACCATCCCCTCCTCCCCCCTCCCACCTGTCTGATGCCCAATAAATGTTATTCTTATATGTGTACTTCGGTGTTGATCAATGAAACCAATTTGCTGGTGAGTACATGTGGTGCTTATTTTTCCATTCTTGGGATACTTCACTTAGTAGAATGTGTTCCAGCTCTCTTCAGGAGAATACAAGAGGGCTATATCACCGTTGTTTCCTATAGCTGAATAGTTACAATTTTAATTAGAAACGTTCATCATATGCACTAATTAGGATTTAATTGCATAAGCCAATATCCTTTGATGATCCAGTTATTTGAGTTTTAAGGCATCTAATAATAGGATCTTCAATATACGAATAACAAATATATAACAGAGAAAAACTAATCAGTCTTCATTTTTAGACATAACTAGAGAAAATTTTACTGTAATGGCTAATATTGAATATTTATTCATAGATAGTCTCTGGAAAATAAAGTAAGTTATTAACATATGATGGATACAATTTAAAACCTTAATGTAAACTATGGATTTTGGGTGATAATGATATGTCAATGTAGGTTCATCAATGTAATGAATGTACTTTTGTGGTGTGGGATATTGATAATTGGAAAGGTAATACCTGTACAAGGGCAGGAAGAAACTGGGAAATCTCTGTACCATCTGCTTAGTTTTTAGGTGAACTTAAAACTATTCTAAAATATAGAGTCTATCAAAAAGAAAAAAAGGCACACACACAAAAAAGTCATGTACTGAAGCCCTTACACCCAGTAACTCAGAAAGTAATCTTTCTTAAAAATCAGGTTGTTGTAGATATAAGTTATTAGTAAAATTGAGGTCAGACTGGAATGGAGTAGGCCCCCAATCCAATACGTGTGGAGGATGTTTGGACACAGACATGAACACCGGAGAACACCACGTGAAGATTAAAGGAGAGAGTGGCCTGATGTAGCAGAAACCAAGGACTGTCAAAGATTGCTTGCAAAATGCTAGATGCTGAGAAAAAGAAATAGAACAGATTCTCCTTCGCAGCCTTCAGAGGGAACCACCAACCCTTCTTACACACTGATCTTGAACTTCCAACTTCCAGAAATATGAGACAATAAATTTCTATTGTTTAAGATGACCAAGAGGGCCTTAATCTTCTTCTCAGTTTGACTAAACTGTAGATAACTTTGTTCCTAACAATATACCTTTGAACTCCCTTTTCTTAGAGCATTCACTTTAGAAAACTTGCAACTTTAAATTTTGTGTCTGCTATTTTTAAATCTTCTCCCATCCTTTTGCTTGTTTTAGAATTCAAGAATTCATTCTTAGGGATTCCAGAGTCATCCTTTTGAAATGTAAATATGCTAGAATCCCTATCTCCTATCTCCCCTCCCCCATCTCTGTGGGTGAGTAGGAGGCTAATTTCTGTAAGTGCCAATTAGCAGACGCAGATGACCTGATCATCTTGACCAACCTGCCCTCTAATGTCCTCAAGTACTTTGCCACTAGCTCACCCCAGTGCCTAAAATTTCTCCCTCCTTTTGTTTCAACAGAATTGAGTTTAATCCCTCTTCTCTATTACAATGGTTGTAAAGAAAGTCTTCCTTTCCTGTTTTTGTGCAGTGCGATATTTCTTTGACAAAGCCACCCTTGTGGGACTTTGTTAAGGCAGCTCTAGCAAACAAATATTGCAAGTATTTTCTATTGTATGTTTGATAAACTGATAACGCATAAAGGCTCAAATGCTGGATTTAGAAACAGTGGGCATAAAAAGAGCAGGAGTTCTCATCTAGCTAAATTTTATAGCTAGTTATGCTTAACTAAATATAGTTTACACATATCCAAGACATATTTTTGACAGCTACCAATTAGTATTAAAAAAAGCATTAGCTACAGTGTATGTGAAGACATAAATAACATAATATATGTAAAGTATTTGGGCATGGTTTAGCACTTATTTACAATCTTAAATGATAGTGCATATATGCATTTATGTACATGTATATACATGTGTGTATACATATACATATATGTACCTATATGTATACAAATAGACATATATGTATTCATAAGTCTATATATACATACACATATATTTTAGTTATTATTATTACTAAGTATTTATATTGCAAATTTTTCACATAGATATAGGTTTGATTAATGTTAAACTTTGTGAAAGCCCTGCTGACCGATAGTCTTTCTTATTACTATTTTATCCATAGGTAGGTATTAAAGGCATTGCCTGCTTATAACTCTTCAGAAAATCCTTCTTATGGATAGAAATAAATCAATGCTTACAGGTTTTTCCTTGGATATTTCTCCAGCATCAAATCTTACAGCTCTCAACCATGTTCCTATAATGTGCAATTATTTGTCATTTCCTTTTACACATCCCATTTTTCAGGCACCCTTCTTTTACTCATGCGAACCCTTTGCCAAGAATGCCCTTATCTCTTTCTTTCACTGCCATACCTGTGGTCACTTTTTCCAGAATCACCTTAGGTACTGTCTCTTCTACGGCACCATTCCTGAATGGGGAGGTTGAAAAAGGCCTCATTGCTGTGCTGTGGGGGTACTCTTTGTGCTTTCCTCCACTTCAATATTTTCCGTATTATATTCAAATAATCTGTTTATATGTCTGAGTTCCCTCAAAAAATTATAAAATTCTTCAGGGCATCGTCTATTGCTGGTATTTAATGAATGCTCAATGAATGTCTGCGGAAACAAACTGAATGTTCAATGAATGTCTGTGGAAACCACAAGAACTGTCAATTCTGGTTTTTTGTTTTTTTCTTTTTCCCCTAGGTAGATATGGGTAAGTGAATATTTTGTACCAACTTGCAATAATATCAGTTGTTGTCAATATTATATCCAAATCAATATAACTAAGAAGATTTTAAGGCACATCATTTGGAGATTTTTAATATAAACATCGGTAATCAAACTGTTGTTCCTGTGAGAAGAAGCGGTTATTTTCTTTTCCTACAACCTTCTCACTTTTTGTGAGTTTTCAAACATTTCACTTTATTTTCTAAAAATTCAACTTTCCCATTCCTCCTCTGGCTGCTGAACTTTCAAAGTCGTTGCAGCTGCCACTCATGTGTCTACACAGTGAAAATAAACCATTCTGAATGAGAAAATAAAAAAAGAATGAGGAAAAACATGAAATACTGTATATTATGCCTTTGAAATCTTAGATATTTGACTTGGTGTCATAGAGCAATAGTCTGATACACTAATACCATTTGTCAAATGCTGTCTTAAGCCCTGGTAACCTTTATAACTTCTGATTCTGTGCAGCAGAACCATGTCGCAATTCATTAATTAGCATAATGCACTAATTAAATTACTAAGATGAGATTTTCTTCTGGAGCAACATTTCTAAGTGAATCAATGTTCCCAAATATATCCTGTGACTCTCTAACCATGCCACCGTCCACTCACTTCTGGATAACTGGAACCACTTCTTAACACTTGTCTTTGCTTTCTCATTTCCACTCCATAATCCATTCTCCACACAGCAGCTAGTGTGAAATTTCACCACACAAATCAGATTATTTTATTTTCTTTTTTAAAAACCCTCCAGTGTCATTCTCTACCACAAAATAAAATCTAAACTACTTCCGATGGCCTCATAGGCAGTACAGCGAAGGCCCCTGTCTCACTCTCCCGCCCACCTTCCTATCTCTCCTCACATACTCAACTACAGTTCACGGGCCTTTCTCTGATCCTCAGGCATATCAAGTTTTTCATTTTCTTTTTAGTGGTCTTTGCATTTGTTGCTGTTTCCTCTCGCTGGACAATTAGGATTATAAACCTCTTCATGACTATCTCCTCATTTTTCAAATACTAATCACAATGACATTTCTTGACCTGCAGTCTCAAGGACATTGGTGGTCATTTTTTATCACTGCATTCATAGTGTTTCTCTACATAGTATTAGGACTTTCACTTATTAATACGGACATTTATCTCTCCCCCATCTCTAGAATGTAAGTTGCACAGCGGTAGGGGATTTGCTTGTCAACTCTGTACCTATGACACCACCAGGCACACACTAGCTGCTCAAGAAATATTTATTGAATAAATGAGTGACAGAAACAATGATCATTTAAACATTTATTGAATAACTAATACCTCTCTTTTAGGACTATCGGGACATGCATGTTCGTATCTAGGCCAATGACTTATATAATAGTGTAATGAGTTAACATTTATCAGGCACTAAGTATATTGTTTTAAGTGTTTTATATGAATTACAATCTTTAACACTCAAAATATCTTTATGATCCAGATGCTAATTTATCCTCCTTTCACCAAGGAAGATATTTAGGCAGAAGAAGGTTAGGTAGCTTGCCCAAGGACGCACATCATGTATGTGTCTCAATACTAATTCTTACACAAGCATCATTATGAATGTACTACATTTGGAAACTACACTGGAAATATTTTCCAAATTTCATACATCAAATTTTCCAAGATTCATGTCATCATTAATATTAGAAAGTATGTAACTGTGAAATCATAAGATAGTACTACTGTAAACTGACCAATCTTTTTAATTTCTTCACAAAAGTGATATTAAATTTGTTAATTAAGGTCCAGGATGATTGGATATCTGTTCTTAGTAATAAAGTACATACTTTTTGATTTAACTTTTCATGTGATTATTTATCTTACATTTCTGTAAAATATCAATGTGTATAAACTGTATTTATAGTCTATTTTCAAATATAAGAATATCTTTTGCTTTTAGAGGGAACAGTTGAAGTTACCATACATAAAGTAATAATGTGATATATAAATATAAATATTAATAGGATGCATTTCAATAAATAGGTACTTAACTGCTTTAATGTGTTCATAGACAAAACTGAGGGCAAAAAGTAATGATAAATAATTTCAATTATAAGGAAAAATTTTAATACAGAAGAGTGAACAAAAGAATAAATATGATTATATATTTTCAGCAGATAATGATGAATGCCAATAGTTGCTGCATTATTACAGTGAGAAAGAAGACAAGTGGCTCAAGATTAAAAAGTTAAAGGGTAATAATATGAAGTGGCATTAAAGGATGGGTAGAATTTTGACAGGCAGAAATTAACTCAAACTGGTTTGAGTTTTGGCAGTATATTCTCTCTATAGGGACAGAGATTTGACATAGGGAAGGGCTAGGGTCCCAGGAAGCTAAGGCACCAATGGTTTATCTAACTAACTTGGGAAGGAAGTGACTCTGGAAAGTGAACTTGTACATTTAAGCCCTATTTCTACATCAGTACGTGGTACTAGGCAATAATGTTACAGTGTGTTTCGAAGAATGATTCTGAAGAATAGGAGTGAAAGAGGGGAAAGAGAGAAAGAGAAGGAGAGAGAAAATGTGAATATCTGGAACAAAAAGTATACTAAGTCTCTCTCCATTCCAGGCTTTGGAATGTGAAAGAAGAAAGAACTTTTTTATGAAGAACTATGGTTTATGCACAAACACACAGGGGCTTGATAACTAGCATGTGATAAACTGTTTTGACTAAAAACTCATTAGGTCACAGCGCAAATCCCTAGGAGACTGGCTATTGTGAGAAATTATAGTTTCCTGATGCAGAGACAAATGAACATATTTCATTTAGTAGAAGTCTTGCAACAACAAATCTATGAGAATTGAATCAGGAAAAGTACTTAATTTCACGTTCAGTATACAGAGGAAGTGAATATATTTTTGAGACATAAGTTTTCAGTAACTAATGCACAGTTAAAAATTTAATATTGTATAAATTTTATAATAAAACAAAAACTCTTAAAGTAAGTTTATGTCACAAAAAATTTGTCCTATGTTTTAGAAAATTACAAAAGCATCGTTCAAAATGCAAATATATTTCCTGTGATGTTGAAAAAAAATTTAGTTATCTGGAGGTGTTAGAGTAATACAAGCAGATTTTTTCTATTCAGAGTCAGCAATTCTTTTTCAGAGAAATGCTGGCTGTTTGGGCTCAGCCTAGCTTGGAGGAGTCTGCTGCTCATGATTAGGGGCTTCCATTCTCTGAAGCAGCATATTCAGTTGTATTTCCTTTTGCTTTTTATAAGTTGCGAAACCATAAAGCCACTTTTCACTTCGGCTTTAACTTGGAAGAGGTCACATTTATATTTCTCACTTTGAGTGGAAGAGGGGTTCCACCCTCTTAAATATTTCTCTGTTTATTCATGGTCAGATTTACCCTCTGCTAAACCCAGCTGGCAAAAATCCACAGAGCTGAAAACTGCTTGATCACATTAAGGCAAAAAAGGGAGACATGTTTTCTGTAGCAGTCACAATGCTCTAATTTTCTTCTTCCTTGCTGGAAAAATAAACCTGTTTGTATTCAAAAAAAGGGGAAACGATAGAGATAAAAACAATGACTTGAGCTATATAATTTGGTTCACATAATCTCATAACAGGTTTTCTCAAAAGATCATTGGTCTTCTTCCTGGATCAGAACTACTTTGATATTTGCAAATATGCAGACTCCTAAATCAGACCATTACTCCTTTGAAGATTCTGTATTGCTTCATAGATTTCACAATTTCTGCTTATTCAATCCAATTTTTGAGAATTTCATCCAAAACCTTCCCAGCTATCCAGAAGTCCAAATTCTTTGACTCAAATGACAAAGTAAATTGAAAACTAATCCCAACACTTTTTTTTTTTTTACCAGATTCCACTTTTTATTTTATTTGTTTAACAAAGACATAAATAGCACTTACCTTATATCCGTCAATTGTTCCAGGCACTTTACAAATGTTAACTTAATTCTCGTATAAATCTTATTATTTTCTTATTTTTTAATTTTTTTTATTTCAGCATATTATGGGAGTACAAATGTTTAGGTTACATATATTGCCTTTGCCCCACCCGAGTCAGAGCTTCAAGAGTGTCCATCTCCCATTCTCACTCTTCTCAAACAGAATAATGCCCAGTCTAGAATATTATTTTCTTCAGATAAAGGAAGTGCAGAAAAAATAATTAGATGACATACCTGAAGAGGAGCCAGTATAGCGATTGTATAATTCAGGCATCGTGGCTTCAGAGTGCCCTTTCCTTTTCGTCCCACCATTATGCTATTTTGTTGCTCTATACTTTACATATTGAAAATGTAAGGTTTTCTCAAACTTGCTAGATGTGGGTTGTTAGATTTCCTTTACTCTGTTATTTCTTCTTGGAATCAGACATGTTTTCTTTATTCTGATCACTAGGTTTTTTGGGGTTTTCTTTTTCTTTTTTTTTTTTTTGGTTATGAAATATAAATGCGTTTCCCTGCTCTAATCATGCTCTACCGTCATCTCCATTGACTTAGCTTTTGCCTTTATAAAGAGAAAATAGAACACCTCCCTTCATCTCCCATGAGGTAATATTTCAGCATATTTTAAGTAGGGAAAGTGGCTTCTGTTTGCCTATATCACAGGTGATGGTATTTGAGCAAATGCTTTGAAGACTACAAAGTAAAATATCAACATAAGATAAATTAAAGGAGGATAAAATCTAACATTTACTAAGAGATTACGATGTTCCAGATATTATTTTGAGTATTCCTTTTCATATATTAGCATAGTGTGCCCTCAATGACTTATTGAGTTAGGTATAATATTGTTACTTTTTTATATAGTTGAGGAAACTGAGGTACAGTGAAATTAAAAGATGCTAAGAACCGGTATTTGAACCCATACATCTGACTTTAGAAGACAAGAATTCAACTTCAGCACTATAATGCTCTTTATGGGGAAAAACAAATAGGCAATAAACATGTTCGAGTTTATATTTCATCTGTTGGTTCTGTATGGTAGGAATTCACAGTAAGGGCTTGATTGGACAATGAACCTCATCAGGCAAATAAAAGATGGTAAAGTAAAAGAGGAATGTGTGTGTTTTCTGTTAAAGTTGAATAATATCTTATGTTGATGGTTTTTACATATACATGATTACAACTACGAATTAGAGACATATAACGCAAATGGGCAGCACCAATGAGAATTTTGGGGCAACTGGACATTAGGTGATGGAAGCTCCTACCTCTGTTCATCAACATTTATATATTTCTTTTTTGAAACAGAGGTTTCGCTATGTTGCCCAGGCTGGTTTCAAACACCCGAGCTTGAGGGATCCTCCTGCCTCAGCCTCCAGAATAGCTGGGATTACAGGTATGTGTCACCAGATCCACCCTCTAAACTTCTGGGGAGGAAGGTTAAAACATACACACACAAACCCATACACACATTCTCACACATGTACACATATTTGTATTTTGCAATCAAACCAGAGAGTCCATTAGACTTTTCAATCACAGCTACTAGAATGGCATATTGGTAGTTATCCAGGAGAGGAGAGAGAGCAGTCTTGCTTTCCAGCTCTGTTATTCGGGATACATATTATATTACTTCAGCTGAAGGTGCCCAATAAGGAGAATGGGCATTCAACAGCAGCTATGATCAGAAGAAAATCTAATTGATATAAAGAATGTGGAGGAAGGGAAAATTGCCCAACATTCAAAGATATATAAAGATGGAACATGTGATTCTGAGATACAGTAAACCAGGAAAAGCCGGTTGATCTTTGACATTAGTATGACAGAAACAAGTCAAATTGAACCTTATATATGCAGTTGGATTAAATACTCTTTAAAAAAATAAAATGTGCAGCTTATGCTTCTTCACATAAATACAAGAGAAAGCAATGTAAGTGCCTTTCCCTGATGCAGCCTCCTTTAACCACTCTCTATTTTCAGCTCCACTGATTTAGACCAGTGGCTTCCAATCTTTTTGGCAGCAGGGACCAGTTTCATGGATGGTTTGGGGATGATTTAAGTGCATTCCATTTATTGTCCACTTTATTTCTATTATTACTGATTATAATATATAATGAAATAACTACACAACTCACCATAATGCAGAATCAGTGGGAGCCTTGAACTTGTTTTTCTGCACCTAGACAGTCCTATCTGGAGGTGATGGGAGACAGTGACACCCGAAGAGTGTTGCTTATGTCCATTCTACTTTGTAATCTCGTTTGGTTTCTGTCACTGAAGAAAATCTTGCTTCACAAAGGTAGGATGTTGGAAATGGAAGCAGGCTTTTCGGTGATTTTGTGGCAATCTCAGGTAATTCCACTTTGTTTTTAATCCAGAATGTGCAGAGATTTGAAGTTGTCTCAAACATATTTTTAAGGCCACTGTCATTTGTGATTTCAAGCAGTTTATCCTCTTCTAGCACAGACAAAATAGATTCACCTTGTTTATTCACAAATGGGTCATGGACCCATTCCTTCTCAGTTTGGGGGTCTTTTGTGGTTGGGAAGTGATGCTCACACTCTTTTGAAAGCTGAGACAGGTGATCACGCACCAGCTGGGAGAAAGAAAATCCTGGTTCGGCCTCTTTCAAAATCTCTAGTAATGTTTGAAACATGTAAAAAATACAAATGTTCACTTGTCACCCCCATAATTTCAGTTTGGCTTTGAATACAACCACTTTATCTGCTGACTTGAACACAGTTGTTGTTCTCCCCTGAAGTGATAGATTGAATTTGTTGAGCAGGTTGAATATGTCACACAAGTAAGCAACCTCTGTGACCCATTCTGTGTCACTGAAATGTGCTGCCAGTGGTGACTGTTTTTCTAAATGAAATCTCTGGAGCTGCTCTCATAACTCAAAAACTTGGCCAGTGATCTACCTTTAAAAAGCCGTCTTACTTCTGTGTATAAGAGAAGATGTGTATCCTCTGCGTCCATCTCCTCACAGAGCTGTGCAAACAAACATGAGTTAAGGGCATGTACTTTAATGTGGTCGATAATTTTAATCACGTCCTGCAAAACCTTGAGTAGTTGAGGTGACATTTTTTGGCTAGCCAGAATTTTTGGCTAGACACAGTGTGTAGACTCACATTCAGAAGCAACCTTCTTGACCTGACTAGTGAAACCAGAAAGACTTCTAGTCATGGCAGCTCCTCCATCCACGCATACACTGACACAAAATGACCAATTTAGTTTTCCTGATATGTAATCATTCAAAGACTTGAATAGCTTTGCAGCTGTGGTGTTGGCTGGCAACAAAAGCACACATAATATATCCTCATGTACATCCTCTTGAAAAATATATAGCACAAAAACGAGCATTGTTGCCTTGTTGTCAACATCGGTAGACTCATCCACCCGGATTGTATACCATGGTGACTCATTAATCCTCTCTAACAATTGTGTCTCAATATCCTCTGCTATTTCCTCAATTTGACTAGTTATGGTGCTAGCTGAACTGCAGCCTCTCCTAAAAGTTTATGGTAAATGTCCTTAGCAGCAGGCAGGATCAACTCTTCACCAATAGTAAAGGGCTTCTTAGCTTGAGCAATGCGGTTAGCCAGTAAGAATGATGCTCTCAGTGCAGACACATTTGATGAAGTGGCGGCCTTCAATAATTGCTTCTGTTCTTCGAGTTCACATTTTTTAATTTTAAAAAACTCCAAAGGCTTGTCTTTTTATGGAGGGTGTTTTGTCTCCATGTGACGAAGCAGTTTTGAAGGTTTCATGGCTTCTTTGGATAGCCAGTTGCCACATATTATGCAAAGTGGGCTTGGACAATGTGAACCACTTTTTGCAATGAACCTGTAATTTAAGGAGGACTCTTGGTATTTACTTTTAAATGCAGCTTTCAATTTGTTGGCAGTCTTAGAGTCTTCTACTATCTCATCTTTGCGTCTTTCCCCCTTTTCAAAGAAGCTCTCTAGCAACGTTTGTTTTTTATTCATTTTTAATAGGGTTAGCTTGTGGGCTTACCAAAACTGTGACTGAGACAAACGTGCAGTGCAGGAAAGAGGCCCAGATGGAAGTGGTAAAAAAAATAATGGGTAAGCCATGCTGGGACGGAAATAAGTGTCAGATTCTGACTTAAAACCTGCCATCAGATGCAGCTGTACAATTGAAGTAAGATGCTCACTTGCCACGATAAAGCCTGTCACCAGATGCAGCTTAATTGTCACTTGCTACTCACTAACAGGGTTTTGATATGAGTCTGTAAGCAATTGATTTATTATGGTCTCTGTGCAAACCTCTCTGCTAATGATACTCTGTATTTGCAGCTGCTCCACAGCACTAGTATCACCGCGTCAGCTCCACCTCGATCATCAGGCATTAGATTCTCATAAGGAGCGTGCGACCTAGATTCCTCACATGCCCAGTGTACAGTAAGTTTCGCATTCCTATGAGAATCTAATGCCGCTGCTGATCTGACAGAAGGCCGAACTCAGGCGGTGATGTGAGCGACGGGAAACAGTTGAAGCTTCGCTGGCTGCTCACCTCCTGCTTTGTGGCCCAGTTCCTAACAGGTACCAGTCCATGGCAGATTTAGATTCTTCTTTTATAAAGAGGAAGCAGAACAAATCCTTTCATCTTTCACAAAGTAATCAGGAAACCTCATATCAGACTACAACTTACCTAACTGAAGCCTCTCACGTGTGTAGATTTTTGTTTTAATTAACAAATAAAACTTGTATATATTTCAAAACATTATTGTTTTGAAATATGTATTCATTGTGGAATGGCTAAAGAGTCTGCAGTGAGTTGGGAAGATGTTAGTCAAATGATAAAAGTATTCGGTTAAATAGGAATAAGTTCAGGAGATCTATTGTACAACGTGATGACTGTAGTTTATTGCAATATATTGTACACTTGAAAATCAGTAAATTTCAAGTGTTCTCATAACTAAAAAAAATAATAACTATGTGAGGTAATGTTTATCTTAATTAGCTGCATCTAGTCATTCCACAATGTACTGTGAAATGTGATATGCAAAATGGCATCATTCTGCTTCAGGGTTCTCAAATGGAGGCAGGAAGCCATTCTAAGGAGGACTACCTGCACGACCTATAACCTTGCAAAACAAAAACTCACCTTGAACATTTCAACTGAGCCAAAGTCCAAGGACCATGGTATGTTGGAAAACAGCTGAATTTTGCCAGCACTACAACACCTGAACAGTGACAAGCAATACACTATCAACTCCTATACTAAGCCAACCACCTCCACCAATGATAATTTCGCAACTGTGTAATCACCTTCAGCATTCCTTTACAAAGTCCTTCTCCCCTTCCTCTCATCATAATACAATTTGGCTCTTACCAAAATATGTGTCTCCTGAATTCCTAAGACCCCAAAATCACCTTGTCTTACTGCTTTGCATTTTGGTTTTTTGCCTCTTCTTGGTCCACAGTATACATATTTTTAATGCCCTTTAAAGTCTTTTCAAACCCTGAAATTCTGAGCTTCATACTTGAAAAATTAATGTTTCTAAAATATGTGATATTATCTCCTGGTATTAAAAAAAGCATCTCCTTAAGTTTGTTACTTTACTAATAAAAACTATCCAAGATTATTCCTTAGCTGTGTGTTTCCTACATACGTGCATAGGTATTTATGTGTGAATATGTCTCTGTTTATGTGTGTTTGAGTTATTGGTATATTTAAAACTATTCTAAAGATGTTATTTTTATTCTGACATGACTCTATTTTAAAACATAATGATTTGCAGGTAACAGTCACATTTATCTTATCTTCTGTGTTGTAATTGTAATATTTATCATAAGAAATAAGAAAGCTTAATTTAGATGGAAAGAAAAGATCAGGTCATAACTTAATTTTCAATTTTCTAGATTTTATTGAAGTGGAAACAAAACAAATATTTATATTTGTTTTGTTAAAATGATAAGTCAATATGCTGTGAAATTTGATCCATTTGTTAATTTATGGTTATTCATATTCCTAAGTGCATTTCTTTTTCTTGTCTATATCCAGAGGAAATCATTTTTAATACAGTTTGTGGAAAGTTTAAGACTTTTTTCAAATTGTCTACCTAAATATGTGTACTTCCATCTCTTTATAAAACCCTAATGATTTTATCAACATATTAACTTAATTTAAAAATCCAGAAAACATCAAACATAAAGGTAAAAGAGAAAGTAAAGTACTAAAAATATGGCAGTTGTGTAGTTGTAATAAGTTTTCCTTTCCCAGAAAACAATGTGGGATTTATTATACAAGGTCATGTCTGGAAGAAAAGATTATATATTGCAGAACCATTAAAGTCTACAATAACTGCTCTCTTGAACCTTTATTTAAAGGGTACATGATTGACACATTTTATTAGCTAGCTCTATGCCTGCAGCTTTGTCATAGCAATTGCTAAGTTAATTTACAAACTTCAGTCAACTTGTTGTGTTTTTATAGCTGTCTCTCTGAATATTCTTCACATGCAATACTGGAATTCCCCCCAGACAAAGTACTGCTGTTAAATCTTTAATTCTTTCCTTGTTAAACAGTTGTGTTCTTTTGATTTTAGCAGAGGTCTAAAGGCTAAGCTTCCTTTCAAACATGCTATTTTGTCAATGACTAACTACTTCAGGAAAAAGTCGAATTATGACCTATGTGGGATGGAACGTTTACATTTTATTGTAATAAAAACCATTATAATTCATTGTATACTACAATAAGCAGGTTTTAACGTATTAATTGGCAAAGTATTTAAATTCTAGGTAGGGTAACAGTGATTCAGAGAAAACTGAAGGTAACCTTGCTGGTTACAAAGTTATAAAGGAAATATGGTTTCTGAATAAATCAAATAATTTTGAAAAATGTGTTACTGGAGGAAGTCTTAAAAATGGATAGGTACAATGTGGTCCTTTTAGCTTCCTACTGATATAATTTACTAGGAGAAGCCTATTTCTTTACAAAATAATCAAATTTTTAATTTTTTAAAAATTTTAATTATTATGGGTACACAATGGCTGTGTATCTTTATGGGAGGCATGCGTTGTTTTGATACACATAAAATAATAAAATTTTATATCACTTATTTTGCTTCAGATGAAACCTTATTTCTTTGAGATTTACCTCATCTTACCTGCAATAATACCTATAGGAACATTTAGGAGCCCAGTAGACATATACAAATTGTCTTTAGGCCATTGATGTTTGACACTAAGTAAATTATTATTGCTGGAAGTTCCCTACCTCATTCATGACAACTTCACTGAAAGTAATCTCTTTCATAAATTCATGGGGAGCAAGATAGGGATGGATGATGATGCCTGGAATAATTTTTATGAACTAGGGGAGGTGAATGTAGCAGATAGGGTGATTCAGACCTAATGAGAGAACTTCAGTGGAGTAACAAGTTCTCTTGATGGGGAAGAAAAACTTTCCTCAATCTGCCTACGTGATTTTTCATGTTGATTCCTAGTAGGCAAATTTGATTTGTTATTTATTTAAACACAAAACAACATCACTACCAACAAGACATCTAGAGTCTCATAAAATGTTTACAGTACGCCTTATCCTCTCATTCTAACTTGTTACGTGCTTTCTAGGCTTGTACTTCCTGAGTGCTGGTACCAGCTTTTGTATAAAGTCCCGAAGATAAAGTTTGCAGTTTGGCATAATTATCCCCTGCTTTAAAGACATTTTTAAAACATAAGTTTAGTGAATATTGAAATAGATATTTTACATATATTGTTTCCAAAACAAAGCTATGTGTAATATAATTCTCAAAAGCCATATGTATAAATAATAAATTAAGGATTACACTGAAGTTCATAGAAATTAAGTCACATAGTCAAGTTAGTAATACACTGCATAAATAGCAAAGTCAGAATAAACACCCAAGCCTGGCTGATTCAGAACTTTGTGTTTTTCTCAAAACATTATACCCCTTTTCCACTAAATTGCTTCCATGTTTAAGATCAGAGTCACCACCAAAAAGCGTAATGAATTTCATTTTTTTTTTTTTTTTTGAGACAGAGTCTCACTGTGTTGCATGGGCTAGAGTGCCGTGGCGTCATCCCAGCTCACAGCAACCTCAAACTCCTGGGCTCAAGCGATCCTTCTGCCTCAGCCTCCCAAGTAGCTGGGACTACAGGCATGCACCATCTTACCCGGCTAATTTTTTCTATATATTTTTAGTTGTCCAATTAATTTCTTTCTAATTTTAGTAGAGACGAGGTCTCGCTCTTGCTCAGGCTGGTTTCGAACTCCTGAGCTCAAACAATCCGCC
>CAUYSK010034577.1:0-31476 GCA_963575035.1 Avahi laniger
GACAGCTAAAAATATATATAGAAGAAATTAGCCGGGCATGGTGGCGCATGCCTGTAGTCCCAGCTACTCGGGAGGCTGAGACAGTAGGATTGCTTGAGACCAGGAGTTTGAGGTTGCTGTGAGCTAGGCTGATGCCACGGCAATCGCCCAAGGCAAGAAATTGATACTCTTTCTCAAAAAACAAAACAAAAAAAAAAAAAAAAAGAAAAGAAATACCGACTCTCATTCCCTGTCCCACATCCAATGAATCGGAATCTGCATATGAACAAGATTCTAGGAAGCGCATATGCACGTTAAAGTTAAGAAGTTGCGGTGGAGGACGCTAGTTCTAAAACTTAGCAGAATATTGGAATCACCTCCGGAGTTATAAATATTACTGATACTTGGCTTTCACTTCCAGAGATTCTAATTCAATCTGCACAGAGTGTGACCTGGGGAATCAGGATTTCTAAAAGCCCCCAGGAATTGTAATGGGCAGAAAACTTTGAGAACCACTGGTGAAGGAGAGTGAAAGGGAAATAGACCAAGGTGGTGGTTCTCAAACGTTAGTGTGTATCATCACCAAATAAAACAATGTAGAAGGCCAGTTTGTTGAATAAGACAGGTCTTATGTCTCCGTATATACCAAGGTTCCCAGTTGATTTTGAAAACACCAGCATTTAAGAACTACTGGACTAGGAAAATGCATTATAATCACTGGGCAGTTTTAAGGACCTATGAGGTTTTTGGAGATCTCCCTTGGGTTCTGTTTTTTATGACTATGTTAAGATACTGATGCAAGCATCTGTGCATGACCCTTCTATTACCTTATTATTTTATCCTCTAATATGTATGAAGAACTGATTCTTCTAGAGATTAAATTATGTCCTGTTGTATGCTAGACTAGTACTACCAAGAACATTTTTTTCATATGTGACCTTTAAAAAGATCCAAAGATTTAAAATCATGTATTTATATCATTTCTTTCCCTCTTTTTTCAGAGCATACATAAAATTTGCATGTGCAAAATATATTTAGATTCCCAGACTGTTAGAGCTAGACTAGGTCTTAGAGATATCTAATTTCATTGCCATATTCTGTTGAGGAAATGGAGGACCAGAAGGAGAGAATGAGTACCCAAAGTTTACACAGGAAAATAGCAGAGTAAGAACGGTAGTTCTGATAATTTTGAAAAGTTTGAGTAGGCAAACATCAGTCTAAATCATGTGGGCTAAGTACTATAAACATAAATTAGTCAAATAAATGAACCAAGCTTATAGGTAATATATTTACCAATGTGCATATAATTAACAAGTTGCAACATAATTATGCCCAAATAATGTTTGAATAAATGATTGTAATTAGTGCTATTTTTACACTAACATCCTTATTTTTTTGTCAATTTTTCTCTTCCCAGTTTAACTCTCTGTTGTATATAATCAGCACTGAAACTTAGATTTCTTCCCAGTAACATACATAGTTTGTCACATTAAATATGCACACCATTCTGTAGTCAATCGTGTAAACTTTGAGGAACATAATGCCTTAGTGCCCCGGCTTATTTGGGAAGAGGGATCAGACATAATTTTTCTATTCAATTTTTCATCCCTGACTCTTCTGCCTCTGTTCTCCTCAAAGCTGAAGTATCTCAGCTTTTGAAAGAATCTAAGATAATGAGTACTTGAAAATAAACAAACCTAACTTTCATAGTGTTTGGATCAATAGCCCTTTTAAAAAGTTTGAGCAGTTCTCTCCTAAGGAGGTAGAGAGAGCCAGAAGCCACGCTGGGCAGAATTCTGAAGGGAAGGTTTGTTTTTAGCATTTTAGCATCTTTTGTCCTCGACTACACCTGAGCCCCTCTCTTTCGGTGTTTTCCTACAAGCAGCAGTGTCTCTGAGCTACCATCTCATTGCTCAGAGATCCCCCACTGAATTCTTCTAGCAAACCTGCCTTCTGAAATATTTTCCTACTTCTCTCAGGGACTTGTAAGTTTACTTAGTTGAGGATCTGATAAACTTACTCAAACTATTACTACAATGTTAATTCATTATGAGAGATCATATTATTTTAGGTTCTTTTTATTGTACATATCAAAACTGGTAGTGACTAGCTTAAGCAAAAAAAAAAAGAAAATTATTAGAAGGAAAATGGGTGATGGTGGTGAGAGGTGTCTCAGGGAATTTAAGAGAAAGTTTCACTACTTAGTACTGGGGAGTGCAGGAAACAGCAGAAAGTATACCTGAATATTTTCTGAGAGGCCGAAATTAAAGTCACTCAGCTCCATTGGTGTGTTGGAGCTGGCTCACAACGCCTTGGGAGAACAAATTAATAATTGTTTTGGAGTTTTGCAAATTGAATATTACATTAATAGCTTGAAATTGGCCATGGTGTGAGTATTTGCACCAAGGAAATTGGTAAATGCTACAAAAAGCATTACCACAATACTATTGCTCAGTTCTAACTTTGTTATAAACATCAGATTCTAAAGAGAGATTATTAAAATGACTCAGTTTGTGTTCAGTTCTGTTTTAATTATGTATGGCCATCAGGACAGGGCTATGATATGCAGACATAGCCAACTCAGAATATTAGCAGTGTCCTTATGGAAGGGGATTTTTATGAACTGGGCAGCCACCCAAGGGCTTTCTGCATAGTCACAATCCCTTTTCAGATAATAAATTTTCATCTTCACCAGGGTTAAGCAATTAGGAAATTGGGAGATATGACATGTGCCCTTGGTGGGAATAAATTTATGTTGCCAGCCATGACTGTGATTAATGCTTCACTTACTGTAGTGGTCACAACTGCATATTTTAATCACCTGGACCTTTAAAAATAGATCAATGCCCAAGCCCCATCGGACAAAGATTCTTCTTTATCAGAGTATCGTTACTTTTTAGAAGTACCCCAGGTAATTCTAATATGTAACCAGGATTTAGCACAACTGAGATTATGAGTTGACATCATTAAGAGATTTAGAGAAGTGAAAACCTTACATATTTGTCACTTGCTGCTAACTTAGAACTCTTCCTTTTTTTTTTTCTTGGTAAGGTAGAACTATTAGACTTTTAAACTACTATATATGGCAGACTTAAATCTTATGTTATGGGCCAAGAAACACATGAAAAATTGCTCAACATCACTAATCATCAGGGAAATACAAATTAAAACCACCAGATACCAACGTACCCCTGTCAGAATGGCCATTATTATAAAGTAAAAAAACAATAGAAGCTAGTGTGGATGCAGAGAGAAAGGAACACTTATACACTGTTGGTGGGATGGCAAATTAGTACAAACTCTGTGGAAAACAGTATGGAGATTCCTCAAAGAAACAAATGTAGACCTACCACTCAATCCAGCAATCCCATTGCTGGTATCTACCCAAAGGAAAAAAAGTCACTTTATCAAAAAGACACCTGCACTTGAATGTTTATTGCAGCACAATTCACAATTTTGAAGATGTGGAATCTACCTAAGTGCCCATTGTTAGCGTGGAGATGCCGGTGCTCGAGGGTTTTGAGAAAGATTTCTCATACAGAGATTAAGTAGTCTCCTCACTGGGGAGAAAAGTGAGTTCTCTCCATGTGGAGACAGAGAAAAGTCCCCATAAGAAGGCAGAGAAATGATTTTCCTTTGCCTCTTTGTGGAGGCAAGAGAAATGACTCAGTTTCAGTGCCCATGCGGGCCACCAGAGGTTAGGGTGGAAAGGCTAGCAGGTGCTCACGGTGGTGGTAGACAAAGATTTCTCATGCAGAAATTAAGATATATCAAAGTTAAAAGTTTATTTTATTCTTCAGGACAGAGAGGAAGAGAGAGGGAGAGAGAGAGAGAGATGGGGGAGGGAATGGGGGTAGGAGAGCGGCATATGGCATGGCATCCCAAAGAAAGAGAAGGGGGTGCCAGCAGCGAGGACAAGTGGCTCACTGGTTTTAAGGGGGACGAAGAAAAACAAAACAGTGATGGCTGTCAGTTGATAACAGAAGTGGCAGCAGGTGGATAACAAAAAGTGCAAGGATGTCAAAGTCCAAGACTTGATTTCCTACCTTTCCCTGGAGAAGGTTTTATCACAGGAGATGTGACTTTGTCCTTGAGATCTGGTTGAGGCTGTAGCTCCTTCTCCTGCTGTTTACTCAGGAACTCTGTAAAAGCAGATTCCGACAGAACAATTTTGAAAAAGAGAGATTTACATCTCTTTTCCGTTCATTCAGCTCTTTTTAGAAGTTGTGCAAAACAGAACTCCTGCCGGGTACCTGCTAGTGAAAGAACTCTCAGGATTGATCTTTAACTGTTACTGGGGAAATTGTAGGATTAGGTATTTTCCTGTTATTTTTGCAAAGCTTCCCTTTCACCCATCAGTTCATGAGTGGACAAAGAAAATGTGGTGTGTACTGCTCAGCTATAAAAAGGAATTGAAATAATGTCTTTTACAGTAACTTGGAGCTGGAGACCATTATCCTAAGTAAAGTATCTCAGGAATGGAGAAACAAACACCACATGTGCTCTCTATCTCTAATAAGTGGGCGCTAAGATGGGAACCCATAGGCACAAATAGATGGAAAGGTCACTGGAAACCAAGAATAAGTGAGGGTGGGAAGGATTAAGGGGTAAAACTTACCTGTCAGGTACAATGAACACTATTCTGTAGACAAGCACACTGAACATCCCAACTTAAGCATTATATGAGGTATCCATGTAACAAAAACATCTGTAACCCCTTAATATTTTGAAATTAAAAAAAAATTCATGTTATGAACTCTAAAGTAGAGCCTGATTTACTAGGGAAAAGAGAAAAAAAAAGAGTGAAAATAAAGCAATTGATATGTCCTCCAGAGTCAAGGACAATCTCACTCCCTGGGGAGTGAGAAAGAATATTATCCGTGGCTGATGGACTGAAAAGAGAACGCTGTAGTAACTTGGCAAAAATGTTGGAGTTAATAAGCCTCCTAGTCCCATATATAAATCTTAAAAAGTTTGAGACAGATAGTACAGATCCAAGGAGTTTTTACTGTTGGAAAGTTGGGGTTCTTAGGAATGCTTAAAAGCAGCATTTACTCACTTATTGATTCCATTCTTTCTTTCATCTAATAATTATTTATTGACAGAGTATTATATGCAAGGCATTATATTAGGCTCTGATAATGCACTACCTGATATTATTGAATTTTCACTCTAGAAGAGGAGATAAACAATAAACAACTCATTGCACAATTAAGCATTTAATGACAAATGTAATCAGTGCTATGAAGGAGAAATACAGATTTTTATGAGAATGTACAACAGGAAGAACTGAGATCCAAGAAATATTTCAGGGAGTCGGATGAGTCAGGAGACTTTTGGAAGTAATATTTGAGCTAAGGGATGAATATCTGTAGTATTTATTAAGAAAAGTTGAGAGTAGAGATTGTTTCAGGAAGATAAACTATTATATGGAAAGAGCTGTTTGACAAGAAGGAGGCTAATGTATTTGAGGAACTGAAAGAAGCTCAGCATATCTGTTGGGCAGAAAGTGAGAGGGGAAATAAGACAGGTAATGAAGGTGAAAAATGACCATGTAGACATGTAGACCATGGTGATATATACCCAAAAGGTAAGGAGAAACAATGAGAGGGTTTTAAGAATAGTATTGCATAGTAAGGAATTTGGCTGGTCTTTGTCCCTGGTTCCAAGGCAGTAACCTCTAAATCTTATAAGTTTCTGAGTAACAGGAGTGTCTTCATCATTCATGGTGAGCCCCCTGGGCCCCCCTTGAGTTTATGCTAATGAGATGACTCAGGATGGGGCTGGTCACACCAGAAAGACCAACCAGGGGATTAGAGATTTGGAGCTTTGAGTCACATGATAGTGGCCAGACTTGCTGGGGAGGGGAGGGAGACTGGAGATTGACTTCAAGCACATGGCCAATAATTCAATCATGCTTACATAATGAAACTCCAATAAAAACTCTAGCTTTCTGGTTGGTACACTCATTGATGTGCCTTAAGATAATGTATCCTCAGGACACAGCAGCTTGGAGTTTGGGACCTGCCAGACCTTGCCCTTTGCATCTCTTCATTTGGCTGTTTCTGAGTTGAAGTCTCTTTTTATTATTATTATTATTATTATTTTAGAGTCAGGGTCTTACTCTGTCACCCAGGCTACAGTGCAGTAGCAAGATCATAGCTCTCACTGTGGCCTGGAATTCCTGCGCTCAAGGGATCCTTCCACCTCAGCCTCCAGAGCAGAAGGTCCTACAGTTGTGCACCACCATGTCCAGCTAATTTTTTAATTTTTTGTAGAGATGGCGTCTTGCCATATTGTTCAGGCTGGTCATGAATTCCTGAGCTGAAGGAACTCTCCTGCCTCCGTCTCCCAAAGTGTGGGATTACACACATGAGCCACCACGTCTGGCCTGAGTTATATTCTTTATAACAAAACTGTAGTTGTAAGTTTAGTGCTTTCCTGAGTTCTGTGAGTCATTCTAGCAAATTATCAAACATGAAGGGTTGTGGGAACCCCTGAATTTGTAGCCAGTTGGTCAGAAGTGTAGGTGGCCTGGAGAGTCCCCCAATTTGTAACTGGTGTCTGGAGTGAGGGCACTCTTGAGGGAGATTGTGCCCTTAGTTTGTGAAGTCTGAACGGATTCCAGGAAGTTAGCATCAGAATTGCATTACAAATTAGGGTGTGTGTGCGCCCACATGCACACCCATATACATGCAGGGGTGTGGCGAGTGATTTTCTCAGTTCTTCGTCCATGTTATTGTTTGGGGCTCAAACTTAGTTCTATCACTTCCTCTGTGAAGCCTTTCCAACTTACATGGCTTCAAGCTGTTGCCATGTGTGGATTGTGGGAGGAAATACGTGGAAGGAAGTAATAAAACTGGGTAACTTTATCCCACAAATTTAAAAATTCAAGTTTTAAGATGAGGTGCTATTATATCAATAATACATGCATACAGATAAATCTATGCCTCCAAACTACCACGTTTCCAAAAACTGGGAAAAAAGAAAGCCTAGATTAAAGTGTATTTTCAAATGTTGTCTTTGGACTATAGGCACCAGAGTCCCCCTGAGTGCTACCTGGTCCATCTCAGAGGCACTCAGTCTGAAGTTCTGGCTGGACTGGGACCTGCGCATCTGTAGCCTCGGCGACCCATTAAACAAAGCAGACCTTTCATAACTCCTCATCCACCAATGTAGGGTTGGCTGCTGCTGTGGTCTGTAAAATAGTTTTGAAAAACTATATCCCCTTCCAACAGTTTAACATTTTAATTCTACATCTAAATTTTAAATATCTAAAATTTTTATACTTTTAGTAGTTGTAAATGATGTCATTTCTGGTGTATTATAAATATTGATATTTAAAACTCAGACTAATTTTAAATGCGTGTCCAGTAGAATGTGAATCTCATGAGAATTTGATATTTACATATCTATACTAAAAAGACAAACATGTTCTTTTCTAAAAGTTGTCAATTCCTCCTTCCTTCCCCATGTCATTTTCTCCCCAGAATTGTAACCTAATATATTTCGACTGAAAGTCCTTACGCCATCATGATTTTTTGAAACAGAAATGTGTACATGAAATGTAAATGAAAATTTAATTTTCAGTGACCATAATGCTAAACTATTTTTAAAAACCTTCTGGTTTGCATTATCATTATAATCAAATTAATCAATCCAATTCATTAAAACAGGATAAATACATTACAAATTTTGACAATTAAATTATTTAACTATGCATCTTTTAATGAGATGAATGAGTCTTGTTTTTCAGTTGATGCATCTGTATATGACTCTTTATTGCTAGCATGAGTCAGGATTCGGCATCAATCTTTTTTTTTTTTTTTGAGACAGAATCTCACTCTGTTGCCTGGGATAGAGTGCCATGGCGTCAGCCTAGCTAACAGCAACCTCAAACTCCTGGGCTCAAGTGATCCTCCTCCCTCAGCCTCCCAAGTAGCTGGGACTACAGGCATGCGCCACCATGCCTGGCTAATTTTTTCTGTTTTGTAGTTGTTTGCCTAATTTCTTTCTATTTATAGTACAGACGGAGTCTTGCTCTTGCTCAGACTGGTCTCGAACTCCTGAGCTCAAACGATCCACCCGCCTAGGCCTCCCAGAGTGCTAGGATTACAGGCGTGAGCCACCGCGCCCTGCCTTGGCATCACTTTTATTCCTGTTTTAAACTACTTTTTATGTAAGTGCTGAGGAATCTTGTTCACATAAGTTAGTAGTTGGGAATGTAATGAGTTTTGTTCTAGCAATGTCACTCAGTTCTTTGAACTCCTTGCTACTTATGTACTCAAAATGACATAGTGATCTATCATCAAAAAGTATTTTTAATTATCTACTAGTTAGGTCTTCTTTTAATTTTGTTGAAAGCTAAGACTTGAAACTACCTAAAATGTAAAGATTTGTTGCCCAGTCTTTAAAGACATTCACTTTCTTACTACCAACAACAATATTTCACATTTTTCTTTATTTGAATCATGGAAGTTTCTTACCCCAGAATTGTATCACGGTAATATTATTAGCCATGTAGAAGGGTTGACCTTTCTTTATCAAGTGAAAGCAAGGGTGGAAAGGAGATGCTAAATGACCTTTACACCACAGGAGCGTTCTCAGATTACAGTTAGACGGGGTAGGCTGAGCTGAAGTCCTGGAATCTGATCCCCTGTCAGAACCACCTGTCTGCCTGGATGTCCCTTGGAAAGTCTTTGTGGGTTCCCAGAGGTCTGATCACTCTTTCCGAAGACGCTGTTCTAGCCCATGAGGTTTCTGGAAACTAATAAGTAGGATAGGCCTTTCTGACTCTTGAGCCTTTGTACTGCTGGCTTTTTGAAGGATTTAGTCATGTTTCTACAACTGTAAATTTAGTTGTGATAGTACTGCTTAAAACATGGTTGTTATATGGGAAAAAAAATCACAGGATAGGAAATTCTGACCCTAGAATTGGTATTTGAGAACCTATCTGGCTTTCATTTGTGTTTCTTCTGAGATATCCTTGTAGCAATTCATGCTGTTAAATGGAGCAGTGTCTTGTCCTGAGTCAAGTTCTTGTCAGGAAGGTGACAGGTCCCTGGGGACTCCATCATGTGGCAAGAATCACTCAAACTCCAAAGTGGTTCTAAAGCAGCTTTGGTCATAATCTACTTGACAACTCCAGTTACCCTTGAGCCTTCTGGGACACTCAATGGCAGAATTTCACTTTTCTCAGTAGGCAATGTCATAATTTTGTATCAAGCCACAGACAATGTCCTGCTGTTACCTTTTTTTTAATGTTAATAAAGCAAACTTCTCAACCATTAATATACTCCCCCCTCTCTTTAGTATTCCTTAAGATCTGGAAGGATTCAGCACATGGCAATTACTGAAGGCCCTTATCCTAGTGGTTCTAAACTGGTTGTGTGCATAAGAATCATGTGGGGTGCTTCTTTAAAATGTAGTTTTATACTCCCTGAATCACATTTTGATTCAGTAAATCTGAAAAACTGCCTGTTATTAGGTAAGTATTATCCAGTGTTTCTTTGTGTTGTCAACATTTGTGTCTCATAACAAAAAATTACGTAGAGATAAATTCTCATTAGATGATTTGCACAGTATGGGTTAAACACAATGCAGCCATTGATTTAGTAATCACAGTGAAATGGAAAAATGATTCCTTCCCACAGCATCAAACACTTTCAATGAGAACATTCTCAGGTCTATTCTCTCTGCAACTGAAAGAATATCAGCAAATTGCAGCTACCACTGATTTGGATTCATTTTATTTTGATTACATTCTCAAATCTTTTTTTATTCTTGTTCAAGTAGTTCATTTTACTGTGAACCAGGCCAAATGTAAAAGCTTTGTCTCAATGTAAGTTTATGTACATCAAACCCAGGACTTAGCATACCACAACTTAGCAGTTAATTTAAAATTCCTCAAATTGGACAGAGTCTGATAACTGTTGAAATCATAGAAGAACCAACGTTAGTGATAAACCCATTGTGCACCTAACATTCTTTATGGTTTGGGTTATTATTTCTATTTTAAAGATTAGAAAATTGAGGCTCTCAATGATAGTGGAGGGCTGGAATAGGAACCCATTCTCTTGAATGCAAACTCATGGGTTAAGAATGTTGACAAGGTAAACACGTATCTTGGCAAAAAGAAAATTAATTCCCTGGAGAAGGAGATTCTTGTGAGGTAATCAGAACTAGTTTTCTTTACTGGAAGCCCACTTTAACTGTGGAAGTCATTGAGTTATTGAGGAATTAAAAATCCAATGATGCTAACAAATTAAGGCAACACTTTACTCATTTTGTGAAGCTATATCTAAAATTATAAGTTTCAGTTTTTTATATTCAGTTAATTGGGGTTACCCCATTGCCAACTTTACTCCAACTGACATGAATTTTGCCCTAATCACAATGGATTATTACTAATGTCGGGAGTATTCTACTTTATTTATAAAGACAAAGACAAAGATATATGGACAGGAAAAACAGAAGACATATGGATAATTGAATCTGAAGAAAAGAAAATCTTGTTAGAATTCTTATGCTATTTCCTTATGCAAATGAGGTCAGGAGCCATGTGACCAAATTCTATTTATTTATTTATTTATTTATTTATTTATTGAGACAGGTCTTGCTCCATCACGTGGGCTACAGTGCAGTGGTGTCATCACAGCTCATTGCAACTTCAAACTTCTGGATCAAGTGATTCATCTGCCTCAGCCTCCCAAGTAGCTGGGACTATAGGCATGTGCCACCATGCCCAGCTAATTTTTCTATTTTTTGTAGAGACGGAGGTCTCACTCTTGTTCAGGCTGGTCCTAAACTCCTGACCTCAAGCAATCCTACCGCCTCTGCCTCCAAAAGCGCTAGGATTACACGGATTACACCACGCCCAGCCCAAACTCTATTTCTTTTGATGTCTTCCCAGTTCCTAAAATGGTGAGGGTAATAGACCCTCAATGAAGCAACATTTTAAATTAACTTTATAATGGAGAATACATCTGTCCTTCAAATTATCTCTTTTTATCTTATCACTATTGGCACCGCCAACAAAAACAGCCACATACACAAACCATTTTGATATCAGTAAACAGATACATTTCCAAAATAACCTGTTGAGATATATTTATGTGATCAAAGCACACAGTAATTACAATCCTGTGTTCATAAAGCTCAGGCCCCATTCACTGTAGGATAATGGTAACATAAAGAGATTTGCAGTTGTCACCTTTGGCAGATCGAATAATGCAATCAATAATTTTAGCTTCTGTCTAAATCTTGATGGATCCACAAATTCATCAGCTGCCTTAGTTTAGGTTTCTATAACAAAGTACTATAGACTGGGTGTCTTATAAACAACAGAAATTTATTTTTCATATTTCTGGAGGCTGGAAGTCCAAGATCAGGGCACCAGCACAGTTGGGACCTCTTCTGGGTTGTAGATTAATGACTTCTTAGTGTACCCTCAGGTGGCAGAAAGAGAGCAAGATTGCTCTCTGGGGTCCCTTTTAGAGTTCTAATCCCGTTCATGAGGCTCTACCCCATGACCTAACTACTCCTAAAGGCCCCACTTCCTAATACCATCACATTGGGAGTTAGGATTACATTATATGAGTTTTGAGGGGACACAAAGATGGCATCAGCCTGAAGAGATCATGAATGCAATTTAAGCAGTATAGAAGAGTATTAATATTTATATCAACGAACCTGAAATCTAAGATATTTGTAGCATCATTTTCCTTTGTATGCACAATGCTACTTGCTACTTATAGCACATTTTCAGAGACTTAAGTGCATTTTTCAAATCTCGTCCATTTGTATAAAAATGATCATATATTTTCCCATGTAAAAATCATAGAATGACACAAGCTGGAACTGATCTGGAAATAATTTCCTCAGATTCCTTAATTTTATGCATTCTTCATTTCAGGGGAACACTTTAAAGACATTTGTGAAACAATCTGAATGTGGAATCCTTCTATGTTTTTACAATTTTTCTCAGTCTTTTGCAGTTATTATACATACCCCTCAATTCCACTCAACTTTATCAAAATTTCCCAAAATATTCATAGACACAACACCTTTCTTTTTCTACCCACTAATTTCATAACATTTCATTAACTTAAGTAACTACATTAAGAATAAAATGGCATAAATAGGTTCGGAACAATCCTAAGTGACTCCCGGCCAGCATTCATCTCACCTAGGGGGACAGAAGTTCTCTCATACACCTCGAGCAAAGCTTACTGTGATATCCGTCAACACGTTTTACAGAGCGAATAGAGAGCTTAGGTTATCTAGTGAGTCAGTTTTTGCACCTAATTATAGTGGAATTGGTATGTTAGGTGGGACTCTTGTTTAAGAGACTTTATTCCTTCTGTGCTGTTCTGCAATGTTCCAACCCACTCTGTGGAGCCAGGCGGTGGGCTAGGGGAAGGGCGCGGGCTGGCTTTGTCGCCACATCATGTTTAGCTTTCACCTCTGCTAAACCCAGACTCTGGAGGAAGCAATAGCAGCATTTCCATGGCCAGATAAATGCTGTTCCTAGTACTGATGGTAGGGAAAAGGACATGCTACTATATTTAATCCATGCGATTTGAGAGATGCTATGGATGCAATTGCATCTTAGGAGGATTGATAAATCTGGAAGGAAAATAGCTTTTGCACAAACTGTATATTGGTCTTATAACCAATAAAAGGAACATATTCTTTGTCTTTCCCAAATGAATTGGGATATATTTGAAGGATCGGGAATAATGATTGTCTCTGGAGAGAACACGACTCATCTGGTTGAAGCTCCTTGCGTGCACTTGTCTCCTCTCCAGGGACAACCAGATCCTGAATTTTATATTTATTGTTCCCTTGCTTTTAAGCTTGACTATAAGTATATATATTCCTAAGCAACATTACTCATTTTTCTTGTTTTAGGACTTTGCATTATTGCTATCACACTATATAATCTTCTGCTACATTTATGTTTCTTTGCTGAATATGACATTTGTGAGATTTATACATATTGATGCATGTAGCAATACTTCACTTATTTTTATATATAATATATATTTATATTCATTTATTACTGTTCTTTGGTATTGAATTATATGAATATCCCATCTTGTTGATGAATATTTGGGTTGCTTCCAGTTTTTAATCATCGCCATACTATTTAATGAGCATCTTTGCTCATGTTCGCTGGCGTGCAGTGCTACAGTTATATACCTAGGGTGGGGGAGTCACAGGGTATGCACATCTTCGATTTTTCTAGAAACAATTTGAGACCTAAGATGATGTTATTTTCCTCCAGAGAGGATTTTTTATTTCCATTTGTCAAGTGCCTGGAGGCCGCAGCCATCTTGAACCATCATGCAATTTCTGGAACCAAGTGGATGACCTCAAGCTGGTCTGCAGTCTGTACACAGGCTACTTTCCTCTAGGCTTATCCCTACTGCTGGGATGCAGTCCCATAGGATCTCTTCCCACAGGGAGATCGGGTTTGCCAGGGTTCTTACCTCTGAGCAGCCCTGGACTCCAGCTTTTTTTAAATTTCTTTCAAATTGATCCCAAATGTTGTTCCTCAATGTCTTGTTAGCTCTTTGATGCATTTGATATGATTCCTTTTTAAAACATTTCAAGCTTTTTTAGTTGTTGTGAGTGGAAGACTTGGTCCAACTTAACTAGTCTCTCATTACCAAAAGTGGAAATTACATCCTTTCAACTTTACTAGCTAATATTAATACCAATTTGCTGTACAAAATGGTTTATATACTTGTTAACAATGAAAAGCATTTCCTTTGATAAGAGATATTTACTTTCCCATTTCCTTTTGTAGTTTTTGCCTTTTGTGCTCTGGACATATTCAAAAAATACATACAAAAATTATTAAAAATAAAAAAGTGAATTATCATTAATTTGGAAGGCAGTTTGTCCTCCAGGAAATTAAGCCATATGTTGTAATTGCTTAACTCTGCTTCCTTGTGTTCTCTCTAATTCAATATTGAGTTGATTGCTATGTCTCCCTAGGAAATTTTTGTGTGGATGATGATGTTTGTGTTCACAGAATCTAAAATGGTTGGTGTTGGATTAGAATGGATCAGAAGATCACAGTGGATGGGAAGAATTCAATCAGGAAGTCTTAATGTATATTAGAAAAATGATTAGTTCATTTGTTGCTATGGGGAAAATGATGTTTTCAATTCTTTCCCCATGCAAGGGCATTCTTGCATTTAGTAAAATTCAAAACAGGTCAACATGCCAGTAGCAATAATGCTGTAGGGATGCAATCGTATAAATAACCTCATATTAAAGTTTGAAAATCTGTTGAATTTTATTCAGTACATGAAAAAACAAGGAATCTCCTATTAGGTCAAGATTATCTGTTCACATGTGTAAATTATTCGTATGAGACCTGAGGGGACTGCAGAGTTTGTTTAAAGTCATGAAAAAGAAGAATTAAAATGGCATAAAGAAGAATACTGTTGATTGTGATGCTAGTAAGTGAGGAATTTCTTAAAATCTAAATTTTTCTGAAGCTTATTTGTCTTCTCCCAACTCCCTACCCCATCCCAAGTGTCTAGAATTGCTGAAATACAGCATGTTCAAAACGAGGACAGATTCCCAGGATGGTCTCAGTATGGCTCCCCCATCACATGGAAGGATGGCCCTGAAGTTCTCTCACTGTCCTTATCCTGATGATTCTATAATTATGATCCAAATGTCCCCCCAGCCCCCAATGATGGGTGTACCACTGTATTTGTGTGCCAAAACCACTTAATTGATGAATCTGCTCTAGTAAATAAACATTTTTTGAAAAAAATGAACTTTTAATGTCATCAATTCTCACTTGTTTCATTTTTCCTCTTAATATGTATTTAAATAAGTAATATTTATAATTGAGAATTTTATATTTAAAAGACTTGACACCTAAGTGCCCAATAAATGTTATTATTAGTATTCCTAATATACATTTACACTGAATCTAGAGACTTTTATATTCTGAGTAGTCTATTTACATTTAACAGTTGGATTATAAACTTTTAAAAATATATCAGTCTTTATTTTGTAGTCATAATTAAAATGTAATGACCCATAAAAGACCTATAAATTAAAAGCTTGCCCTGTAATATATAGAGAGTAAGAAGGAACTTGGAGTGAGACACCACAAAAGGCAGCAAGACGGTGTCTGTGTCTTCAATGGTTCTGTTCCCTGTGCACTTACCAGAACATTTTTACTTTTGTATAAATGCCAGGAGAATTTCAGGCCAAAATTTAAAATAATTTACAAGATGAGTGTGGTTCATTCCTAGCAGGCCTAGTTTATCACAGTAGCTTTAAAAAGGTAAGTCTGTGAATTGAAAAGTCTTATTTGGGAAATAATAATGAAACCGAATAAATTTGACTTTAAATTGGCCCGGTAGAAAAAATAATGGTATTTCAGAACCAATTTATCTTCTATTACCCCTGCAGGGCTCCAGCCAATACAGGGGTCTCAGTGTTCTTCAGATCAGCATTTAATTTTTTCAGGAGGGTGTAGCACAGAGAGGGCAGAAGTCAGGGGAAAGGTGAGGTGGAGGGGAAAAAGGAAATGGAAACTACTATTAAAAGATTAAAAGCAGCAAATTCTAGAAAATGTTTTTAGGTTTTTATTTCATGAGCGGAAGGAAGAATTTCAGTTTTATTTTTAACTTCTTAATCTCTTGTCTTCTACTTCTAATTGGCCTTTTAAAAAGGAGACAAAAAACATCTACCCTTATGACTATGAATTAGAGAACTCACTGGAGCTACTCTTAGTCTTTGCAATTTCATCCAACACTGACCCCTTGCCTTTGCTTTATTAAAATCCCAGCAAAACTGAAGGAAAGTCTGTTTGGAGGGATGTGAATTAGAGCCAGAATTGGGGAGGGGGGCTTCACTTTCCAAAATTTTTGATGTAATTTTCAATATTCACATTGTGACAATATTTTCTAATTCTCTCCCCCTCCTCTCTCCAATACCACCTCATAAATACCACGCGTATTTTAGCCTTGTGGGAATAAAGTCAGGGATTATTTTTATAGCTATTCCCTGCCTCAAAAAATATATCTAATGAACCTTTCTATAACTAGTTTATTTCAACTTCACTGTATAGTTTTCCCTACAGTTAGACAGACTGATCCATCTCTAATGGCCAATTAATTTCAAAACGAGAGTATCAAAGTTAAGGGGGCAGGGTGACCTAGAATTCCTCTTGGAGAAGAATAACCACAACGTTAAAAGCAGGGGTCAAAAATTCAGATGTTTTCCAGGGGTCAGTGAGTAATTAGGAATATATGGCTGTACTGCAGTAACATGGTTAGGAAATGATGGCTGACTGAAGAATTCACAGCCAATTCACACGTGTAACAAACACCACACTGGCTGAACCCAACTGGCTACATTCATCCACCATGACACCCTTTGGGGATCCCTTTTTCAAAAAAGTCCTATATCAGAGGGATAAAAAGGGAAAGGGTTTATTTGACTGGAAGCGAAGATCCCAAAGAGTTTTACTTTCTTCTTTTTGCTTTTCCCAAATAGATACTGAAAACAAAGCTTAAGGAAAGGCCAATCTAATTAATAGACAGGTGTAATTTGTTTGAAGCTTCCAAAAGTTCTCTCCGCGCAAATTCTCTTCCTTTCTGGTTTGCCACAGCACCTTGAACTGCACTGGTGGAGTCACTAGGCTCAGTGCAATTATGTCAAGGGAGTGGGGACATTGGGGAGGGCATCAATTTATCATAGCAGCACACACGAGTCTGGCAGATATTTAGCTGTAATGTAGCTGACAGTCTCCACATCATATTCATGAGAAAAGTGAAAATAGAGTCAGAATTTCATGCATCAAAGACATTTCAAAAGAAATTAAAATTTATGACCGGTTAAGAACACCAATAGCATTAGAGAATCGGAGGTATCAGGGATGCAGAATGAAGGAAAGCCAAGTGGCTGATGGTACGGAGTAAGCAACAAATTAAATAACTAAACCAAACTAATGTTATTGAGCATCTATGCCACGTGCTATGTGTGGTACTGGAGATACAAAGATAAATAAGCTATGGATACTTGCAGCAGGTAAGACAAACTTTAGCAAACCACAATATTTCACCAACTCTATGAATCAAGTTTTTTCATATTTAAACATCTTTGAACTTGATGACATATCATAACTTTATTGGCGGCATTTATTTTTTCTTTTACAGTGGTGCATAAAATAATAGTGTGTGCTACAACATAAGAAATATAGTGGCCGGGCGCGGTGACTCACGCCTGTAATCCTAGCACTCTGGGAGGCCGCAGTGGGTAGATCGCTTAAGGTCAGGAGTTTGAGACCAGCCTGAGCAAGAGCGAGACCCCATCTCTACCAAAAATAGAAAGAAATTAATTGGACAGCTAAAAATACATAGAAAAATTAGCCGGGCATGGTGGCACATGCCTGTCGTCCCAGCTACTTGGGAGGCTGAGGCAGTAGGATTGCTTGAGCCCAGGAGTTTGAGGTTGCTGTGAGCTAGGCTGACGCCATGGCACTCTAGCCCGGGCAACAGAGTGAGACTCTGTCTAAGAAAAAAAAAAAAAAAAAGAAATATAGTAAATAGATTGTGAAATATTGTTACCAAGTAGAAGGAAAAACAGTTAAAATGCACAGATTATAGTGAACCATTGAAAGCTTTTAATTGGGGGAGTAACATGTAACATCTCTGTTTATCCATTCTTCCTGTCCTCATGCTCTTCTTTCCTCCTTTTATTCAATAAACATTTATGGAGCACATTCTGTAGGCAAAATTCTCTGTTAGATCCTGGCCATTCAATGGTGAAAAAGAGAGACATAATCATAAGTCAATTAGATCTAATTGACATTGATAGAATACTTCATCCAACAACAACATAATACACATTCTCTGGTTCACATAGAACATTTGCCAAGATAGATCACATTCTGGGCCATAAAACACACCTTCACAAATTTAAAAGAATAGATACCATACAAAGTATGGTCTCAGACCAATGGAATTAAACTGGAAAGATAGTCAGAAAATTCCCCAATATATGAAGACTAAACAACATACTTCTAAATAACATATGGGTCAAAAAAGATGTTTCAAGAAATTAAAAATATTAAATGGAAAATTCCAGAAATAGACAATTTGTAAGTTTTAAAATGTGTACTGTTCTGAGTGGCAGGAGGAAACCTCCTGCTGTGTCCCATGCAGGATGTGAATCACCCCCTTTGTCCACCATATCCAGGATGGATGTCTACACCACCTACCTATCAGTCACTTAACAGCCATCTAAGTTATCAGAGCAGCTGTCTTGGTACTACAGTGCTTGTGTTCAAGTAGCCCTTATTTTGCAGAATAATGGCTCCACAGTGCAAGAGTAGTGATGCTGGCAATTTTGCTATGCCAAAGAGAAGCAGTAAAGTACTTCCTTTAAGTGAAAAGTTGAAAGTTCTTGACTTAGTAAACAAAAGAAAAAAATCATATGTTGAAGTTGCTAAGATCTACAGTATGAACAAATCTTCTCTCTGTGAAATTGTGGAGAAGGAAAAAGAAATTCATACATCACATATATAGGGTTTGGTAGGGTAGGAGCTTAGAATAGAATTTATTAATTTAAATAAAATAAGAAAATGATATATTTCTTGTACACTTGAATGAGGGACTAAGATTCTTGCCCATTTTAAGAAGACATCTTTGTATGCTGTGGGGAATGGATTATAAAGAGACAAGTACAGAAATGGGGAGAACTTAGAGGCTATTGTAGTATCTATGCAAGAAATAGTGTGGACCTAAATGAGGGGGATGTCAGCGGAAATGGTGAGAAGTGGAAAAATGAGAAATTGTGTCAAAAATTTTTGGTGCCTGAATCGAATAGACTCTTAAGATACCTCCCACAGTCAATGCCTCCTGGTGTCTATATTCTCATATATTCACTCCTCTTCGAGTGTAGGTTGGACCTGTCACTTATTTCTAACAAACAGAATATGGCAAAGGTGACAGGATATATATGATTACATGGTTGTGTCACATGAGATTGTAAGGCTCGCCCTAATGGAGTCTCTCTCCCTTGCTGGCCTTGAGGAAGCAGGCAGCTATGTTGGGGATCCCACAAGGCAAAGAACTGAAGGTAGCCTCCAGGAGAGGGGGGTGGCCTCCAGTCAAAAACCAGCAAGAAACTGAAGTACTCTGTCCTACAACCTCATGGAACTGAATTCTACCAATAACGTGAGTAAGATTGAAAGTGGATCCTTCTCTAGACAAGCCTCAGATGAGACGACAGCCCTACGTGACACCTTGATCACAACCTTGGGTGACCCTAAGCAGAGGACCCATCTAAGCTATGCCTGACTCCAGACTCTCAGAAACTATGAGATAATAAATGCATGTTGCGCTATTCAGTTTGTGGCAATTTATGGCATAGAAAACTAACACAGTGCCCTTAAGAGTCTCTGTCTCTTCCCATCTAAAGTCTCATAAGAAATCACTTACATTCACGGTTCTATGTGAATATAACTTCTATATGTGATATAGATACATATGATAACTTATATTATCACATATATTAACTTACATATGTTATATAACACATATGATGTTATATAACATATCATATAAATCTATGTGACAACTTCTATTCATACTCTTCCTCAACTTGTTCACCTGGCTGAATCTAACTATAGTTTCTCTGCCTGTATCAGTCAAGATCCTCTAGAAAAACAGAGTTAAAGGTTATATATATACACATATATAAAAGGAGAATTATTATGGGTGTTGGCTCATGTGAATTGAGGAGGCTAAAAAGTCCTGTGATGTGCTATTTGCAAGCTGGAGAACCAGTAAAACCAGTGGTGGAATTCATTCTAACTCCCAAGGCTTGAGAACCAGGAAGCCAATGGTGTAACTCCCAGTCTGAGACCAAAGGCCTGAGAGCCAGGGGTGGGGTGTGGGTGGGGATGCGAGCATAAGTCTTAAGTCTGAAGGCCAGAGAAATACGAGCTCCAATGTCCGTGAACAGGAGAAGATGGCTGTTCCAGCTCAAGAAGAGAGAGAATTTGCCCTTCCTCAGCCTTTTTGTTCTGTTCAGGCCCTCACCAGGTCGGATGATGCCTACACATGTCAGTGAGGGTGGATCTTCTTCACCCAGTCTACTGATTAAGATTATAATCTCTGGGTTTGGGAAACACCCAGAAATAATGTTTTATGAGCTATCTGGCATCTCTTAGTCCAGTCAAGTTGACCCCTAAAATTTACCATTATATTGCCTAAGACACAATTCTTGCATCTATGCTTGATTCCATTTGGAATGATACCCTCTCTGGCCTTTATCTAGGTTTCCGGGCCCACCTTTGTTCCTGAGCAATGTTTTTGATTCTGCTTTTTTTTTTTTTCCTTTCTCATGACAAAAGTTGCTCTGTCTTAATTCTTTGCCAAACTCTGGCTTCCTGATTTAGATTTCTGGGATCTGCTAGTTTGGGAAGGGAGTTTAGACAGACGACAGTATGGAAAGCAGTTTAAAGAGGGGAAAGAGATTACAAATTAAAATACTAGTTAAGAGGCTCTATAAGAGACGACTGAAGCCTGATTAGAAGCAAGAGGAATGGAGAGGAAGGCAGAGGCTCAAGACACTCTTAGGAAGCAAAATCGACAGGGCCTGGTGAGGTCGAGTGATAAAGGGCTAGATGACACTGATGTGTTAACAGCATCTAGCTTGGGTGGCCGGGTAGAAAGCAAGACAATACTCACAGTTGGAATAGTCTGCCCCTCCCTGATCCATTTTAAATAAATATGACACACAAGTAAACCCACACCAGGAAAGATTTGAAAGGTAGAATTCATCTCTGAAATTCAACCTGGCCCCACCACTAACCAGGCTCTATAGCTTCCTAGATCTGTACCCTACAAGTTTCTTATCTTTCAGAGTTTCAGTTTTCTTATATTTGAAATGGAAATGATCATATTACTTACTTCATACTGTTGCTGTAAGAATTAAATGACATGTTTCATATAAAGTGCTTGAGACACAAAATTGCTCAATACCTACTAGTTCTTATTATTGGCGTGCTCCCTCTGGGCCAATCATGCTCTGACCAGTCTCAGATTTTCTGCTGCCATGACGTCTCTTTTGTTGACTATGTATCTCATCTAGTTGTCATTGAGCACCTGGGTGTACTTGCTTTGACTTCAGCACTCTTTCTTCATCTGGGACACGACTGCCACGGATAAGGTCAGGAATACATGCGCCCCTTGCCCTTGCCTTCTCCTGTGCTTCCTCTGGGTCTCATCAGACTGAATGCCCAGATCTGCCTTTCTCCTACATCCTACATCCCCCTTTCTGCCAACAGGAAGGGGAAACAAAGGAGAGTATGAGTTTGAGAGGAATGAGGGCAGTTTCTTCTGGAGTCTGTCGAAGTTAAAGTGTTTACACAACATTGAGATGGTTGATTTTATGTGTCAACTTAGCGAGGCTACTGTACCCATGTATTTGATCAAATACTAGTCTAGATGCTGCTAGGATATTTTTTAGTGTGATTCACTTTTCATCAGCAGACTTTGAGTGGAGCAGATCATCCTCCACAATGTGGGAGAGCCTTATCCGATCAGTTAAAGGCCTTAAGGGAAAAGACTGAGCTACCCTGACCAAGAAGGAGTCCTGCTTCCAGACTGCCTTTGGACTCCAGACTGCAGCCTCTACTCTTCTCCTGGTTTCTCTAGCCTGCTGGCCTACCCTGCAAATTTTGGACTTGTCAGTTCCCACAATTGCATGAGCAAATTCCTTAAAATCAATCAATCAATCTCTATCTATCTATCTTTTATTAGTTATATTTCTCTGGAGAACCCTAACTGATACAGACATCCAAGAGAAATCTCCTGAGTATGTGGCATTTGTATGGATCTAGAGCTCAGGGGAGAAATCAAAGTAAATAAGTAAATAAATTGGGAGTTATTACTATGACAGTGATATCTCTAAAGCCAAGGGAGCTGAGAGAATACAAGAAGGAAGAGGTTATAAATAATATCAGATATTGCACAAAACCTCATAGGATAAAGAATGAGAAAAGAATATTTGACCTGGCAACTAACTAATCAGCATTTACGTGTTTGCCACTTGGCAAAGAACATGACTTTTTTAAAAAAAGACAAATTAAAGAAAATCTCATTTTCAGAATTAGTAGCAATTTTATAGCACTCACCAAAAAATTATATGGTCTTTTTCATGGATTATATGATCCTTAACAATTTAAGGACTAGTAATGTTTAGTTACAGCAGACTTTTACAAGACTGTTTCCCAAGATCTAAATCTCAAATACCATTTGGGTATATATTTTCTCTCATAAAATGCAGTAAAATGAACTTTAAAACTTTGAGTGATCCTTTCAAGATCCTTAACAAAATTGTAGGAATGCAGCTAGTTTTTCTTTTGAGATATTATCACTTCAGAAAGTGACCGTGTCTGTGATGATGAATAGAGAACACGGAGTTGGGTTGGAGTGCGAACTCTGATCAGCAGGCAGGCACTCCCAGGTCAAGTGGCTCCTGCTCTCACATCAGTTCATGCGATTCTAATTTATGCCTCTGCAAAATTACAAACTATGCAAGTTCTAGACATTCGAGTCACCCCCAAATAGTCAAAACCATGATTGTTAAATCCATGGCTGCTTGAAGGCTATTACATGCTCAATCTTTTGATGGTATCTTGGAAGGTGATGACATCACTCACAAAATATTAGAATACTGTGCTGAATGTGTAGGGTGTTTGGACAGAGACACATCAATCCTGAGAATTTTCCCCTCATTTAAACTCTCCTTGAGCGTGATCATTTTGTATGGCATATTTCTAAATGCTGATCTGGTGTGGTCCTATAGTGTTTGAAAAGAGCAATCCAAGAATAAGGTTTTTGTCTTTTCAAACTTATGGTATAGCTAAGTATTGAAGACACTTTCAAGGCAAGCAAAAGAAACACACGTGAGTGTTATTGGTAGGAAAAGTTTTGTTTCCCCTCTCTCTGTCACACAGCTTTCTCTCTTTCTCTCTCTCTCTCACACACACACACACACCCTGCCCCATGGAGCCACAGACCCTACTTCCTGGTCTCACAGGAATTTTTCTTTGGCTTTTCCCCATTGCTAGTGAAATTATCTGGGACTCGCCAGACTACACAGCTGGTGATTGTTGAATGAAAACATGATAATTACGTGGCAGCAGTTGTCAATGAGGCTTTTACACAATGGAGGCTGAAACAGAGTGACACTACAGAATCACTTAAATCAAGCTGGCTGATTAGAAATGTGGTTCAGGTTTAGACGTCACTGGAATGTGTTTCCCCGCACAAGCAATGTATGGGAAAGCAAAGCAAAAAAAAAAAAAAAAAAATCACTTTTCCCATGGACACAAAAGACACTACCTTCCTTCAAGTGTGTAGCGGAATAGTAGGTTGTAAAATTGAGACTGTGACTCTTCACGACTCTTAAAATTAAATGCCACTGATTCTCAACTCAATAAAACCATCTTAATCTAAAAGGGAGGATTTATGGGAAGGGTGCTGGGGGCCTCACAGAATTGAAGAAAGCTGTAGGAAGGGGGTAGTTCCAGGCCTTAATTAAGGGTTAAGTCAGAAAATGTGTACAACAAAGGAGTCTCTCAAACTCAGCCTCTCATTTCTTTTTTCTTCCTTGGCTATCACCCATAGTGGGAACCTGGCCATTAACTCTAAGGTCACATTCTTATAGAATTGGGAACATAAAGAAAGAAAAAACGGGGGCTTTTTTGTTGGCCGCAGCCAGAACAATGTTGGCCAAGGACTCTGGTTGGTTTGGCTATGGTCGTGTGCCAATCCTTGGCCTAATCACTATGGCCAGAGAACGGAGGGGCTATGTTCATCCCAGACCGGGACTAAGAAATGTGACTATTCACTGATGAGGAGAGCAGGGGGGAGGGATGAACAGACAAAAGAAAAAGAAAGCCCCTAGAGACATTCCAAAGATACCAGACAATAACTTGATTTTTGGCAACGTGCTTACGTCACAAAGTTAAATATACATCACACTCAAATGCCCCATGCCTCTCATAACGTAAATCTACAATTGATTTGCCAATATCTTTGTGTTCATAACAGCAATTAAAATTACTTGAGGCCTCCTTATAATTGTATTATTTCTTTTTTATTTGTTCAGCCTTAACACAGTTTAACATTTGTGGCGGATACTGGATTGGCACATTCAGCGTCTCTTCCAACCTCTTTTCAGAATTTCTCACACTACTGCCGAGGCTGGAAAGCAAACACTTTATATTCCAGACCCCATACTCCTGGCTTCTGGATGTGCTTTAGGCTCTGCCAAATTGAAGCACTCGTGGGAGACTTGACTTTGGAACTGAGTTCAGTGAGGAGAGAGGCAGCACTTGAGCTGTTCATTTGCTGGGACAGATTGTAGTATATGTGAGGTGGTTCTGGAACCAGCAATTGTGGCAGCAGCTGCCCAATTTAGCAGATAAATTGGCAACAAATATAAACATAAATTTCTCAAAAGAGAAAATACAAAGCAAAAACATCTAATCAATCTATATTCACTGTATGTGTTCAATCTTATTAGTGATGAAAGTAATGCAAATTAAAAAAAAAAAGTGTTATGGTGATTTACCACCTTGTTGAAGTGAGCAAAGGGAAAACAGCAGGAATACACACTGCTGGCCACAGAGCAGTAAGATGGGCCCTGTCCCTACCGAGGAGAGACGAAGAAGGGTGGATTTCCTGGGTTTTGCCGGGCTGCAGGAACGGAAGGCATGCTCAGGCTACCTTGGGTGGCAGTGTTTTACGAAATAAAAGCCTAGGGAGGTGGGGAAAATGGGAAACATGTAATCAGTCCTCGTGACATCCAGAATGTTCTTCAGGACCCAGCAGTTCTAGAAGTTCAACAGGTCACTCAATAACTCCAGTTGTTCCTACAGAAGCTGGCGTCCCTTGCTCCCTCCTATAGTGCTCTGTCATAGGGTGACTCGGGACTCTTTCTGAAGCCTGATTCCAATTGACTAAGTCAAAAAGGAATGTGCTGGCACTCCTGACTGGAAAGTCCAAAGGCTGGGCTGGCTCAGGACAGCCGGATCTGAGGGCTTCAATGGGGTTATTCTGTTCCTGTTAGCTCTGCTTTCCTTTGAATTGGCTTCAATCTAAAGCAGGCTCTCTCCAGGTGGTGGAGAAGGTCACTTACCTTCTCAAATCTTGTTTCCTCATTCTAGAAAAATGGACCTCTAAGCCACCTACACATATACTCTGTGAGGAGCCAGTGAGATAGAGTATATGTAAATGCTTTCAAACCACGGCATTTCAGAGGACTTTCTCAGTTGTCATAAGCTCAGTGGCCTGCTTTGAAACCGTCTTTCAACTTGGCACCTATACCTTCTTCTCTGTTCTGATTATTAATAAAATTGAATAGGTGTTGTTGAGCAGGCCTGTCCTGAAATTTGGCACATAGGAAAAAGATGTCATCGTCTTTATCAAGAATGAGGGACACTATTATTAATTTTTAAAATAAAAAATATCCATGAAACAAAAACATTTGTACCTCCTTAATATTTTGAAATTAAAAAAAAAGCTTGCTGTATTTTTTTAAAAATTGAGTTCTATGGACCCGAGAGCCTGTGGAAGCGGCCCAGGGACCACAGTATTGTAGGTGTTGGTGGGGGCGCGGCAGTGGGCAAGGCTGAACGGGTGGAGCTGCCCCCTTTCATCAGAGCAGCCCTGTTTTTGTCTGTTTTCTACATCATGATTCTAAGATTTTACACCAAAAAGGAGAGTAGTAATATGATTAAAATAGCAAGTTTGGCAGTAAAACAGAAGAAATGAGCCAATTGCTGATATTAATTGACTAATGAAGGGGGAACGGAGTCAATCAGAGCAAAATTGAACACCACTTGATAATATCTGGAATCCAGTGTAAAAAAAAAATGGATAATAGCCCAAAGTGGTACATGTTTCAATGGCTTGCACCTGAGGAGGTCCTCCCCCATTCCCTGGCTCACGTCTGGGGCTAAGGACACTGATGCGCCGTGGCAACGGATGGGCTCACCTGACCCTACTACGCTGCACAGTACACAATGCTATGAGTGCTTAGCCGCCCCACCTCGTTCTGGGCAATGACATGTGCGTGGAAGTGGTGTGTGTTACTCAGCTCTGAGGTGGTAAAAAGCTGATGCGTAACTCTCTGCACTCTCTCTTCCTGGCACTGTGACGGAGAAGGCCAACCGCTTCAGAACGTCAGCCAGAGATGGTGAGCCCCTCTGTCTCCTATAGGCCCCGCCTAACTGGGAGTGAGAAATAAAGCTTTGAGTTCTTAAATCATTCGTATTCTGGGGTTACTCTGTTACAGCAGCATAGCCTAATACCGGAGGAAAGGAAATTTGGGGACCCCAGGAAGTTTTTTCAGGCTGGGAAATTCACGGCGGCTGGCTGGAGAAAGGAAGCTAGAAGCACTGAGCTAAACAGGGCAGGGGTGAAGAGGGGGAGGGAGTGAACAACAGCTCACTGAGGGAATGCTGTGATTTAGTAGAAAAACATGGATTTTGGAGTCAAATAGACCTACTTAGGGACAAAATAGGTTCCACTATTTATTTATTCTTTGAGCAAATTGCCGACCTGTCTCACTTTTCTCATCTATAAAACATAATGCCTACGTTACAGGATTGCTGAGAAAATTATACACATATGCATCTGGCTAGCATTTAGCACAGTATCTAACAGTTGATAGGGAATCAATAAACCTAGGTACCCTTTCTCTCTCTGTTCCATTCTAACCATTTCTAAGCTTGATAGTTTCCCCTTTTGATCTTACAGACTCTACAACTAGGAATCCTTACAGTCCTTACTCCAGGATTTGCATCCCCTAAAACCCTGCTAAGGCTTTGAAACTAGAAGGGAATGCTGTCAAATTCTCTGGCGTATCACTGCTTGAGGTGCACTTGAACTCTGAAGAGGAAATCACGGCCAGTGCGACTGAGGCTAAAATTCTGGGCCAGGGTGAGCTTGCCAAGGACTAGCGTGGAGGGAGGCGTGGTCTCAGCTCTCTCCTTGCACTCAGCTCAGTTGTGTGCCTCCCCGCCTCAACAGTCTTCTGTTATCAGCCTCCAGTCTGTTTGGTGCATTTGCCCCTGCCGTCCTGAACTTCGAGAAACACACACACACACACTTACTAGAAATTAAAGGAAAACCATCACATCCAAAATTATAAATATAAAAGCAAAGAAACGTATGCATTTAATGGACAACAAGTTCTAATCTTGAGTAAACTGGGAGCACTCGAGGTGCCTGGAGGTCTTGGAGGCGATAGCTATAGTATCTAGGATACCTCCTGCCACACTCTGAACATGCAGAAATTACCAGATCCCAAAGTTCCCATTTCTCATTAAATTTTAGTGAAAAAGCTTCCCTTGATCCCACTCTGATTGAGTCTGGGAACAGGGTGTTAACTTTTATATTATAAAATGTTCTTGACTGTAGAGACTACGAAGAACTAAATGTTACAGTTTTCAAAAGGAGGCGTAAGATTGAAAAAAAAAAATGCTGAGAAATACTGCTCCAATGTCTTGGAATCACGTTGTCAAAGGGAAGAAGCCCGAGAACAGCATGCAAAGAGTCCTGCTTCCAAAGGGATGATGGTCCACTCACCAACGTGTAGCATTTGGTTAGTTTTAATGTGTTTTCTTGGCTTGTTCCCTCATTTACCATTAACTGCCTAAAGACGAGCTTTTTGGGCATTTCATCCAGGCTTTAATGTTCCAACGGGCGTGAAGAATTGGTCTCTTGCTTTGAAAAATCAGGAGAACGTCTTAATGTTGGAAGCAGCCAATCCTCGGGGTACAGTGTCCCTTGCAGTGGTAGGGAAGTTCTGGGCCATCAGTAATCCGCCTTTCTGCTCTGCAGCACCTTCTACTGCAGTCCCCTCCACTGAAACTCCAGAGCGCTCAGCACCTTTTCACTGCTGAGTACTTCAGCGGTTCCTGCTTCCTCCTGAGGCGGGCCAAGCGCTCTCAGCTCATTTGCAGAAGCGAGATGATGGACACCTTCTGACTCCAATGGGCGCCGAGCCCATCCATGCTTGGTGGACTGGCGAGTTACTGCCCAGCCTTGGTCCCCAGCCGGAGCACCAGCCCTCTCCTGGGTGCGCCGAGCCCCGGCAACGCTAATGGCTTACCAATGAAAAAACCATCTCAAAAGACACACACAGAGAAAAGATCCGCGTTCAGAAAGGGGTGCTCCTCCCGCCCAGTCCGCTGCATTGCAGCCCCGCAGCTTCCCAGGCCTACAGCGCTCATTTACGACTCGAATCTCCGTCTTGGGAGCGGCGGCCTCCCTTGATCGGTCCCACTCCCGGGTGTCCCCTTCCCCAGCTCCAGCCTCGGCCAGGGGAGCCGCTAGGGCTCGGGCCGACGCGTCCCTCCGCGCCTGCCCTCCTGCCGCACTCCGGGCTCCACTTTCACTTTCGGTCCCGGGCTGCGAGGCAGGCGGCGGCGGCGCGAGGGAGAGCCGGCCCCAGACCCCAGGTACTGCGCGCCCTCCCGGAAAGAGGAGAACGCGGCACTGGCCCCCTCCTTGCGCCCGCCGGGGGGCCGAGGGCCTGGGGCGCGGAGGGCGGGGCGGCGGGGCACGAGGCTGGGCGAGGGGAGTCGCTGGACTGGGCCCGAGGCCGCAGGGAGCGCGGCGGGTGATGGGCGCATGGGCGGCGCGCCTGTTCCGCGCGCTCTGCGGGTCGCACCGTGTCCGCCCGCAGGAGCTCCCTCCGCGCTCCGCCTCGCCGCTGGATTCCTGCCAGCCGCGCAGGCCACCAACTCCCGCGTTGGGCCAGAGGGAGGGGCGGGCGGACAGCAGGTTAGGCCAAGGAGGGCACCTGGCTGATAGCTCCCGGAGAAAGGAACGTGGCTTTGGGTTAACTGCCGGGGTGGGGGTGGGGTGCTGTGTCATCCGCGGGACGCAAGTGTCCTCAAGGTCAGTTCCCTCCCTGTTGCTCCTCTACTTCTTGCCAGCAGTTCTCTCTCCCCACTTAGCGCTGGCTCTAGCCCGGGTTTATTCAGATAAAGCTCTCCTGTTGAGTTTTCTATCTGGGTGCCTCGCCAGGTGGGCCAGCAAGTTAATTTCATAAGAGGAAGGGGAAGAGCAGACTTCCTCACTGTTGGTGGAGTTCTTTGTGTACGCTAGGTTCAGGAAAAAATGCTCTGTTTTCTATTAAATGTCTAAGAGTATTTGCTCTCAACTCAGCACATAGTCAACCATTAAAAAAATTACTTCAAAACATTGGTTAGAGTTATCTCTTCCCTCAGGGATTTGGAATTAAGTTGATAAGCAGCACATTTTCAGGTGGGGCTTGAGTATGTTAACGTTTTCGAATTAATTCAACATTTTTATTATTAGCAGTGACAAGCCATTATCAGTGCTTGTTAATTTCATTGTTTAGAAAGTTTTGGAAGAACCTCCGTTACTTCTTGATCTATGTTCCATAATGTCCCAATAAAGGGAAAGGCTGACCAGTTGCCCCTGACTTCCATGTGAGTGGGAAAAGTCAGAATCACCAAAGGCAGCCTAAGTAAGGTTCCTGAAATATCTTGGACGACTCCTGGCTGTGAATTAAATTTGGGTGGCAAAGTCTGCTACACTTTGGCGACATTGACTGTGAAAGGTGGTTTAGTTTGATCAGAGGCCAAAGGAAAATACTTTTTAAAACATTTAAGGAATATAGTCCAGGAAAGGCCTTTAAAACCCTTATCTCCAGGCTCTAAACCTGTGTATTCAACAGCCTGCTTGATATTTCCCTTTGGATATCTCATGAACATTTTTAAAAATGAACTCAAGATTCCTTCTCTCTTTTAAATCTGTTCCACCTCTGGTCTTCTCCATTTTGATAAAAGGCACCTGTGTTCATTCTAGAAACCAGGCAGCCGTCCCTGATACCGTCTCCTCCCTCATGCCCCACTTCCAGTGTACCCTAGATATAGGTGTTGAACCCATCCATAGTGTGTGCGCGCTTCCTTGCATGCACTCTCATTCTCCCTCTCTCTCCACACCACCCCAGGACAAGCCACTAGCCTGCTTGGTCTAGACTACTTTCTAACTGGTCTCTTGGCCTTCACTCTTGCTGCTTTCCAACCTTCCACTCTCCATACAGCAACTAGGGTAATTTTCTTACAATGTGAACTGGATCCTAAGTTCACCTAGCTCAAAATCCTTCCAATGGCTTCTCATTGCACTTAGGATGTTATCCAAAATCCTTAACATGCCTACAAGAATGTGTGGTGGTCTGGCCCCTGCCCACCTCTCCAGGTGCATCTTTTGCTTGAACTTGTGTTTCAAGTTCACTGGCCTTCATAACCAGTGCTCTCTACTGCCTCTGAGCATGCAAAATGATTGCTATTCCCTCTGTCTGGAATACTCTCCCGCTGCCTCTCTTTTTAGTTAACGTGTATTTTAAATCTCACCTGAAATGTCCTCAAAGAGCCCCTGATATAAACTGGTGTGCTGTTATTCTCTTTCAGTGTGTGTGTGTTTTCCTTCATAGCTCTAATCGCAGCTGGTAACTATTAATATGTATATTTGTGTAACCTTGTTAAAAATCTCCGCTTTCTAGCTCTTTGATGTCAGAGACCTGTGCTGTCTTGTATTGCTAGTGCCCAGCTAAACCCCTGGCACATAATAGGCTCTCAATAAATATTTGTGGAATGAACAATCGAAAATGTTTTTACTCATTTGGTCTTTGTAACAATCCATGAGAGAGATATTATTATCATCTCATTTCACACATGAGGAAAATGAAACTTGTATTAAATAACTTGCACAGTAGGTGGCAGAACAAGAACTTTGATTTTCTTTTCTGACTGTAAGCCTAATATATATATTATTGTATAGTTATAATTTTATATGTATATATATTTATATAAAACCACATTTGTAGAAAAATGTCAGAGACTACTACTTGGAGTTCTTTTTTTTTATTTCAGCATAATATGGGGGTACAGATGTTTAGGTTACGTGTGTTGCCCTTGCTCCCCTCCCCGCCTCAGTCCAGGTTTCAAATATGTCCATCCTATTGCGTGGTGCGCATTGCACTCTTTGTGTATGCGGATACCTGCCCTCTCCTCCCTCCTCCCCCCTCCCCCCGCCCAATGTCTAATAGATGCTATTCTTATATATGCACTTATGTGTTGATCCGTTAATACCAATTTGATGGTGAGTACATGCGGTACTTGTTTTTCCATTCTTGGGATACCTCGCTTAATAGAATGTGTTCCAGCCCTTTCCAGGAGTATATAAGAGGTGCTATGTCACCATTGAGTTCTTAAATAAAACAATGTGAGTCTTGGTAAAATGCAAAGGAAAAATGAGGAGAGTGTCATATAGGAGGAAATCAGAAAGTGAAACCACAAAGGTATGAGATCTCCGTGAAGCAGAAAAAGCAGGGAGTTTGTAATCACACAGACTTGTATTGCATTCCAACTAGTTATGTAACTTGACAAAGGTACAT
>CAUYSK010034581.1:0-50764 GCA_963575035.1 Avahi laniger
CTTCATGGACTTGAGTCTTTGATAAAATGTGTTATCTTCTTCATCTGGGTTCTTTCCAATATCTCCTTCAAATGTGAAGTTGACTTCTGGTGCAGTTTCTTGTCCCATTGGAGGGTAAAGTACTTCAGCAGTGCAGTTCACTGTAACTTGCTGTTGGAAACATTTTTGCAAAAGATCCTTGTATGTAGAAGGTAATCCATTATTAATTATTATTCTTTGAGATATGGTTTAAAGCACTGGCCCCTAATGGTGTTGTTTTAGATTTGACATTAGAGTGCCCGTTTTCAGAGGTATCTAATTGGGCCCAGCCTATTAATTTTCTATAGGTATCAATATGAGTACCCTAAAATAGATAACATACCATATAAGGTCTCATAATCCTGTAAATTCTAATCTTTAACTTTGAATATATTTCACTATTAATGGGGTGTCCATTTACAAGGCCAGATTTTAGTCTGACTGTATAAACCAACTCAAGACTGATTACTCTGAAGTTTTTTCTTTACTCTTACTCCCTGCCCTTGAAGTAACAGACATTTTTTCTAACATATACAGCAATCTGTATTTAGATATAAAATTAGAAGATTCTGGCATTAGGTTATGCTTTGTAAAGGTGGCTGTCTAGCAGCTCACATGCCTTTTAATGAATCTCCTTATGTTAACCTGTATCTCTTCTGAATTATGCTAAAAAAAACAGGGCAAGCTTTTTAAAACGCAAGATGGTTATGGTACAGATTGTATTTCCTTCCTTTTAGGTTCGTCTCATTAATAATTTGAAAGGTGATAATTTTTTAAAACTTCCCCTGCCTTATTACTGAAAGATCCTTATCTGAAAGTTGGTATCAGTTGGCCATGCTATTATTCATAAATATCTAAAAGCACTTTCTTTTTTTAAATACCCAATCAAAAACAGAATGAGAAAGGCAGGCATAAGAAAGTGATCATGATAGGAGAGTAAATTACTTCACTTGTTTGTATTAGGCATAAGTTCAGAGTGCCTTCTGAGTATGTAACGTTTTAAGGGAATTTATTAATATTTGAACTGAAGTATATAGTCTGTCTATATAAGTTCAGTAGAAATAATTCATCTATTTTGGAATACACAAAGATAGTAAAAACTGACCCTTGTAAGCTTTGCCCACATGGTCAGTATTTTTTAGAAGCAGGGATTTCACAACAACTCAAAAAAAAAAAAAAGTGAAACTAATCCTATGGATTTAATCAGCAAAGATGATCTGGAATATTTAGAATCAAATTGTGTTTAATAATAAAGGACATTTCACTTACTTTTTGGATAATTTCTTCCACAGAAAATTTAAGGTGATACTTATGCCCTCTTCCTGGAATATCCTGAAATTAAGAAAATATGGTAGAGGTTAGAAAATATAATAATAAGTCATATATTTACATTGTTAGAAGAATCCATTCTTGGTTGAGAGGGTTGGCTGGTGGGGGCAAATGATGAAAGCCTTAGATCTGGAAAAAGGCATGTCACCACGTATGTAACATCTGTTTAATAATTTAGCAAGTCCTCTATTAAATTTATTTTGGACGGCAGCTATGCTCACCACTATACCACCAACACCTCTCGGCAATCAAGTTTATTTTGGATGAGAACAAAAGGATGAGATAAAAGACTACCAATAAAATGGGCATAACTTACTTTGAATCATCAAAAGGTTTCAGCTTCTGAATCAGTGATCCTAAATTCTCTATGTAAGAAGTTTTGAAACAGCTTTTAATTCTAAAGATGACATATATGCTACACCTCTGAAAAGATTTTTCATAAGTCTGGTGTACCCTCCAAATAGTGTTTAATGAATGTGAATTCCGTTTTGATGCAGATTACTGCAAAGTGGTTAGAGACTTAATGTATTTAGGTACTGTTTTTACTTGTATATTAGTGGACCTACAAAATGATTCTTTAACAAATTTTATAAGAGACAAACATTTATTTTCACTTTTAAATCAAGATATAGACTGAAAATTTATATCTAATTATTAATCTGTTACCTGGTGCAGTTTTAAAATAAGATCTACTCTCTGTCAGCTCTTAAAGACTGTTAGCAGTTAAAATCATGTCAGATAAATATGGGACAATCTCAAATCCAGTAGACCTTACTAAAAGGGAAGCAAATCTAGTTGGTGATTGCCGAGGCCTTAAACATTAAATTCAAGCCTTTAGCCTAGGGAGCACATCTTTTAAAGCAGTGGTGTTTGGGTGGTTAAAGCCCAGCATCAGCCCACAGTGCTTTTATTCTGTGACCTTGTCAGTTTCTCTTGCTGTTTGTTTCCCTCTTCTTTTTGGTCAAAGGTTCTAATAAGGCTTGGTCTTAAAATTTAGGCAATAGAGAGTTGTTTGGAAGACAGAGCTTTTGTTGGTTCAGATTGGAATAGCAACTTGTTTTGAATGGTTCCAGGTTTCACTTGAGGAAAGAGAAGTGCCGCCCTTTACTTAGAGCATTTTCCTGTTTCCTTGTAACAGTGTGCGTAAAACTGTCCTTTTCTCTGCCTTAAGATGAAAACAACAAACGGTCTCAGGCTGTCTCCACAGATACGAGTGGAGACTCTCCTCCCAGAAATGTTAACTTATGTAGACCACACGCCAGTAGCTGCCCCAAAACGGTGGGGAGGGAGTGCATAGCGGCAACACTCCCTGAGATCGAGGGCGAGAGGAGGGAGCACGAGTCCGGACCCCCCCCCCCCTGGACTCACCTCCATGCTAGCTTGTTTGACCGTCTGCAAGAGAAACACCTTGTGGGGCGTCCCTTGCTGGTAGTTGATGCAGTTTGCCGCCACCGCTGCCGCCCTGGAGGCTGGGTAGTGGGTTGGCGGGATTTCCATTCTTGGTGAGCAGTGACTGCCGGGTTGCTCAGGCTTAACAGACCAGTATCAGAGCACTGTTCCTGCTTGCTGTGGGTCGCCGAGGTGGAGAAGTCTGCACGCCTAGCTTGTGCTGGGCGTGGGCAGAATCCGGAATCAGAGCTCCTTCCCTCCAGGTCTTCCTTTCTTCCTTCTCCGGAAGCTGCTCTTAGGGCTCTGGCTCTCTGCCTCCAGGCGCCCAGGGCGGGCTACTCCTGTGGCCCCGCCCCGTTACTTGCTGTCTTACCAGGCGAGTTCCTACTGGTGGAGAGCCGGGCCTCCGGTCAGTCGCCAGAGGGTGGAAGTGTGGAAGGGCTATGTTGGCTGGGACTTCATCTTTCCTTTCGTTAACCTTTACCAGAAGTGCAGTTTTCTGGCCATTTCCTTTATAAGACTTCTCTGAGGCTTCCAGTTTCCTGTCCATGGAAATACAGTCTGGTTGTTTCACTTGCAGACTGGAGCACAACTTTCTAGTACACCACACACATTCCCTACCAGGGCAAGGTGCAGAAGGTGCTCCTGGTAGTGATTCGATTCCTTCTTTCCCCTTACCACTGGAGAGTACAGGAACAGAACTGCTCATCCCCAGATTTCTGTGGATTTGGATCAGTTCTGCTCAAATGGAGTATGAGAGACCGAAAACTATAGTATTAAAAATTGGGGGATTATGTAATTTGGATCAGAAGAAATAAAAAATGAACCTGCACCCCTTTCCTCCTTTTCCTGATCTTAGAAGGATGAGATTTTAATATAACACCATGCTTCCAACTTTAATCACTTTGAATCTTTAAGGATTAATACTTAAAAACTGAACTTATGCAAAGCATTACTTCTGATGTGTGATCTCCTTCTTTACAATGGGCCTCCTTGGTGGTCCTAGGTTGTTTGGGCTAAGATAACTTGAAGATTCTACCAAGGTTTGGCCAAGACCTTCACTGCCTGGATTGGGACCTTCAAGTAGGTAATAATGCACATATCTGAGAACTTTTGAGGCCCCTTTGTTCCCAGTTATGTGAATTTTGTAGTAAATCTGGATTCTGGACTTTGGCCCCAATGTTCTGCTTATTATCATCTCCTGGGCTTTAGGGGTTTCCAATTAGACTTTGGTGTTCTCTGACAACTTTGTTGTTAAACACCGTCTCCTGTCTTCTGTCTGCTTGCCTACCATCTTATATTATTTGTCAGTGAAAACTTTCCTCAGTCTTGTCTGTGTATGACAAGTTTGCTTCAGGAGATACCTTCTCTCTCTCAGGCATGCCATGGCCTCTCCATGTTCCTAAGGTCAGCATTCAGGTGGTTTAGCCTTAGGGTTAAACCTTGACACACTCAACAATGTTCTTATATTTGACAGAACGTCAGCCAAGTTTTCCTGGGTTTGTCAGATAATAAACTTGTACCATCACCTGACATAACTTCACCAAGGAATTGGTGAACTTTAGGAAACTCTGATATGAGGAAAACAGTTCATTTGAGAGGCAGTTTAGAAGAACAACACCAAAAATCAAAAAATAATCAAAACTTCAGGAGGAGAATGTTCATCTTATTTGTCTAACAGAGATCACTTTGTTCAATGTAGAAGACTGCCCATCTTTTATTCCCTTACTTAGGGCTTTTTAACTGCATGGCTTATGGCTTATGTTTAAACTTTTTCCTCTCTCCTTGAAGAAGAATTACAACTAGCCTTTCACAGTGATAATTTCACACTTGTCTAAAGCTTGCTCTAGCTCATCTTTTATCCTGTTTCTCCGCTATCTTTTTCTTCCACTTGAAACATTTTAAAGATGAATTCATCAGAAAAAGTTATTTTGTCATTATATGTGCAATCCAAGAATACTTGTGCAAATAAACAGGCAAAAATGTCTAAGAGAAAAAAGTCATTAACCATTTGTACTTCTTTAGCTTTAAACAATGTAGACAAATGAATTTAAGTAGTAGCTTTTGTTATTATGGTTATTGGAAGCAAGTTTTCAAGATAAAAGAGGAGCTTTTGAATATGATTTAATGATTATCAATATAAGGCTTATAAATTGTATTTTTTAAAAGGTTTATAAAATATTTCTGATATGTAGATGAATTTAGGCAAGGTGTAATGAATGCTTATGTAAAGTCAATTATATGTCTTTTTACAGGTTTTATTATATAAAATTAATGCTGAGAAAAATATTCTAATTCATATAAAACTGAGGTTGAACATTTTATGACTTAAACTTTCTAAATTTCCTATATTTACTTTATGGGTTAAATAAGTTATCATTGACTCCACCAGTTTTGTAAGATTACAAAATATAAAATGGTGTTTAACTAAAAAAAAAAATTGTAATATGGATGTCTTTTAAAGGAGTTTGGATCTTATAACATTATTATGCTACACTAATTATAAGGACCAAAAGCGTTAACTAAAATTGTAATTTTTCACATCCTCAGTTAACTTTTCAAGACCTTACATAATGTTAAATTAGTCCTTGGATACTCGGCGATTTCTAAGTAATAAATGATACAGAGTTTTGGTTAATTTACCATTTTTCTTATATGTTATGGAATGACTATGAATTAGCAGAATGTATAAATACTTTGTTGGTATTATATATGTATTATTTTTTCACCCTAAAATAGTGGTAATCTAAAATTTGTACTCATAAAACTTTAGCTAGACATTTATTAGTTTTTTGTCTTCTAGTTTATTCTTTGGAGAAAGCAAAAGTTGATTGCTTTGGTTAAAAGTGACGATTAATAAAAAGAAATAAGAATACACTTGGTATAATAATTAGAGAAAAACATGAATATATACATACAGGATAATGAATATTAATTTTTACTTAAGGAAACTATTTGTTAAAATGGTAATTTCAGTGCAGTAGATATGCTTTTTTTGTTTTCCAGCATATTATGGAGGTACAGATGTTTAGGTTACGTATGTTGCCCTTGTCCCCCTCCCCCCCATATACTGTTTTTTTAATATACTAAGTTTATCAATATGTTAAACATAAAATTTAAAATTAAAAAATTTACTTTTATCTATTTATGTAATTACATATTTCATTATGTGTTTTTAAACAAATACAGCATACCTCATTTTCTTCTGCTTTACTTTATTGCACTGTGCAGATAGTGCATTTTTTTTTTTTTTTTGAGACAGAGTCTCACTGTGTTGCCCTGGCTAGAGTGCCGTGGCGTTAGCCTAGCTCACAGCAACCTCAAACTCTTGGGCTCAAGCGATCCTACTGCCTCAACCTCCCAAGTAGCTGGGACTACAGGCATGCGCCACCATGCCCAGCTAATTTTTTCTATGTATATATATTTAGTTGTCCAGATAATTTCTTTCTATTTTTAATAGAGACGGGATCTCGCTCTTGCTCAGGCTGGTTTCAAACTCCTGAGCTCAAACGATCCACCCGCCTTGGCCTCCCAGAGTGCTAGGATTACAGGCATGAGCCACTGCGCCTGGCCAGATAGTGCATTTTTTATAAAGGGTTTGTGATAACCCTTTGTAGAGCAAGTCTGTCTGCTCCATTTTTCCAGCAGCATGGGCTCAGTGTCTGTCACATTTTGGCAATTCTCAAAATACAATATTTCAAAACTTTACTGTTATTGTCTTGTATGGTGATCGTGATTTTTTAGAGACAGGGTCTTGTTCTGTTGCTCAGGCTCAAGTACAGTGGCATTATCACAGCTCACTGCAACCTCAAATTTCTGGGCTCAAGTGATCCTCCTGCCTCAGTCCCCCCAGTAGCTGGAACTACCTACAGGTACACGCCACCATGCACAGCTAATTTTTTTTTTTAATTTCTGTAGAGATGGGGTCTTGCTCTTGTTGCCCAGGCTGGTTGCAAACTCCTGGCCTCAAGCGATCCTCCTGCCTCAGCCTTCGAAAGTGCTTGGGTTACAGGCATGACCACCATGCCAGGCCAATTAATGATCTTTGATGTTACTACTGTAGTTGTTTTGCCACGAACCTTGTACAGCGGTCCCCAACCTTTCTGACACCAGGGACAAGTTTCGTGGAAGACAGTTTTTCCATGGAGGTGAGGAGGAGTGGCCCTTGCTGCCTGGCTCCACCTTAGATCATAAGGCATTGGATTCTCATGGGGATCACACAAGCTGGATCCCTTGCCTGTGCAGTTTGCAGTGGGGTTCGCACTCCTATGAGGGTCTGATGCTTCTGCTGACCTGACGGGGGAGTGGTGGGGATGATGCCAGCGATTAGGGGCGGCTGAGGTGGGGCTTCACTAGCTCATCGCTGTCCTCTTGCTGTGCAGCCTGATCCCTGGTTGCTGGCAGCCGTGGTGTTGGCGTTAGTTGGCAGAGGGTTGGGGACCACAGCTGTATAAGATAATGAACTTCATTTATAAATATTGTGTGTGTTCTGACTGTTCCACCTACTGGCCTTTCCAGTCTCTTTTCCTCTCCTTGGGTATACTTATTCCCTGAAATGCAACAACACTGAAATTAGGCCAATTAATAACCCTGCCATGGCCTCTAAGTGTTTAGGGTAAAGGAAGATACATACGTCTCTCACTTTAAGTGAAAACTTGGAAATTAGTTAATGAGGAAGGCATGTCAAAAGCTGAGAGAAGCTGAAAGTTAGGCCTCTTACACCAAACAGGTAGCCAAATTGTGAATGCAAAGGGAAAGTTTTTGAAGGAGATTAAGAATGCTACAATGAATATACAAATGCTAAGAGAGCATAACAGCCTTATTGCGGTTATGAAAAAAGTTTGAGGGGTCTGGATAGACAATCAAACCCTCCCTTAAACCAAAGCCTAGTCCAATGCAAGGCCTTCACTCTCTTCAGTTCTATTAAGGCTGAGAAAGCTGCAGAAGAAAAGATTGAAGCTAGCAGAGGTGGGTTCATGAGGTTTAAGAAGAAGCCATCTTCATAACATAAAAATGCAAGGTGAAGCGGCAGGTACTGATGTAGAAGCTGCAGCAAGTTATCCAGAAGATCTGGCTAAGATAATTGATGAAGGTGGCTATGCTAAACAACATATTTTCAATGTGGATAAAACAGCCTTGCATTAGAAGAAGATTCCATTTAGGACTTTAATAGCTAAAGAGGAGAAGTCAATGCCTGGCTTAAGAGCTTCAAAGAACAGGCTGACTCTCCTGTTAGGTGCTAATGCAGCTGGTGGCTTTAAGTTGAAGCCAGTGTTCATTTACCATTCTGAAAATCCTAGGGCCCTTAAGAATTATGCTAAATCTACTCTACCTATGCTCTGTAAATGGAACAACAAAACCTGGATGACAAATTATTATGAGTCTCTGGGATTAACTAAATTATATTATAATTTTATGTAACTATATAACAAAAGTAAAAATACCTATGGCTTTCAACTTTGGTATAACTATGAAGTCAAAGCAAATCTACAAATTAAGAGATAAACAGCAATACCAACACAATTCTAATTAATATTAATTTTAACGTGATAGATGATGTTTAGCCAAAACAAAATTGCCTTTCACAACATGGCAGTGGTCTGACCACAGGGGTTCTTTTACCTTCAGCCTATTTAGCTGCCTGCTAAGGTGTCTTAGTTCTTCCACCTCTTCATCTAAACTACTGCAAAATCTGTCTTGTTGCAGTGCCTTCTAACAGCTTTTGATGTGAATGCATCATTTGTGGATTAAATTATTTTATTTTTTTAATTAAAAATTTTCATTGATGATAAAATAGCACCTACTTTGTGAATTTGTAGTAAAAAACAGGTAAGAACAATCTATATAAAGTGCTTAGCACAAGCCTGGCATGTTAGTGTTTTATTATTTGGCACTTTCTCCATTATAAATTCAGACGTGGTCCCTGAAACTGTGTGGAATTACATGTTTGTGAGGTGGTCTTCCAGAGCAATGCTGTCCAATAGACCTTTGTGCAGTGAGGGAAATGTTCTGTATCTGTGCTGTCTGGTATGGTAACCACTCTCCACGTGTGGCACTTGAGTGCTTGGAATGTGACTAGTACAACTGAGGAACTGAAATTTTAATTTTAATTAATTTATATAGCCATGGTTAGTGATTACTGTATGGACGACACAGATCTAAGGTATGTTTGCATAGATACTATATTATTATCAAGTTGAAAATAAAATTTAAAATGTCTCCTAGAGATCTTTGTGTATACCTGAGAATATGCCAGTGCACTACAGTTTTGGAAACCCCTTCAGTAATTTTGTGGTGATTTGGCAGGTATTTCCCCTCCTTTTTCTTTCTCTTAGTCCTGATAATTGCTTTTTTTCCCTCCCAGGAAAATTAATCTTTCACCATTTTGTTTTTCCCTGCCCATCATGAAGTTCTTGACCACTGGAAGATTATTTAAAAGCAGTTAATCAGGCACATTCACACTTAGGCTCTTTAGAACATCTGCCCATTCTAAGCTAGTATCTCCTACCAATATTGGTATTTACTATTTACTTCTTCTAAACCACTCACAGATCTATATGCAGGATCATGCAATCATTAATGTCTGTTTCCCTGTAGTTATCTGCAAGTAATTTTGAAAACAGCAGGTCTCTTCTGTGTTACGGTCTTGAGGATGATTTCAGTTTAAAGGAAACAGTAGATACTCATGAATACTCATGAAATATTATTTCCAATTAAACAGTAGCCTGCGTTTACATATGTTTAATATTTACGTAAAGTGCTTATTCAATCCTGTTTATGTTGCCATTAGTGGTTTCAAGTAAACACTGACCTGTGTCTGTCTGTGTTTTTGAATGGCCTATTTAGTCTTAGTCACTAACATTTTGCCATTAATTATTTTCAGGTGTTAATTGTTACTCCTGCAACTCCCTTTTCTTGTATTACCTGAATCTATAAGGCCCAAGTGGGCTAGGCAGGTGGCTCATGTCTGTAATCCTAGTACTCTGGGAGGACAAAGTGGGAGGATTGCTTGAGACCAGGAGTTTGAGACCAGCCTGAGCAAGAGACCCCATGTCTACAAAAAATGGAACAATTAGCAAGGCGTGGTGGCACATGCCTGTAGTCCCAGCTACTGGGGAGGTTGAGGCAGGAGAATTGCTTGAGCCCAGGAGTTTGAGGTTGCAGTGAGCTGTGATGATGCCACTGCACTCTAGCCCAGGCATCAGAGCGAGATCCTGTCTCAAAAGTAAATAAATAAGAAATATAATGTCCAAGTGGTAAAATCAAATAGGAACTGTCTGAGTAAATTAACTGTAGCCATCAAAACTCCTATTTTCAAGTAAGTGTCCTTGATTACAGAGATTTAAGAAGAGAACACTGTATTCAAGGGAAGTGGGTAAAGCTCTTTGGAATGGAGATTATTAGAGTAAGAACCTTAGACTGATCTTTTTATTTTAATTACTTTTCACTTTTGTGTGAAATTCAGAATTGGCATAATTAAAAAACATGAATTACTTTGGTGGTGTACCCCACCCCTAGTCCCAAATAAGAACAGAGAGGACTCTTTTTAAAATAAATTCTGCAATAGAATTTTATAGCAAGACCATCATATTCAAAGGAAAAAATAAAAATGATTAAACGTGGTTTTTTTTCTTTCAAATTAATCAGAGTTATTTAATTTTGCTAATTACATGATGCTTTGTTGGTTTTTTCCCTCCTAAATCACTTTTAGGTTTGAGTTTACACATAAAAAACAATCAGGCGGTGCAGGGCAGTTTGGAAAAGTGATAGGTGTACTGGAGCCTCTGGACCCAGAGAACTACACTAAGTTGGAGTTTGCAGATGAAACATTCGGATCAAATATTCCAAAGCAGTTTGTGCCTGCTGTAGAAAAGGTAAATTTTAAAAAGGCTTTTTTTTGCATTTTTATTTATTAAAAACAGTTTATTAGGTATCAGATCACACCTTATCTTCCATCACATTGTCTTGTCGTGGTTCATTTTAGTTATAGTCTGGCTTCTTTATCTGACTGTTAAGCTTTCCATCTGATTTAGAACCTCCAGTTCATTAAGTGCAAGAGCTATAAATACATGCTATGACAATGATGGGAAATCATTCGATTTCTTTTTTTTTTCCTTAGAGCCTGAGGTGTCCTTTGTGCCCAGTTCAATCATTCTATTTCTTAATCATAGTTACCATATATCTCTAGATAAATTGAAATTACTACATTGATAGTGATGAGCAATTAAAATTTTAATAGTCCTTAAGGATTTTTGAAAGTTTTATGTGTACTATTGTAGTAGAATGATCATTCATTAAGATTCCCAACACCTGGGTGTTGCTGTCATCTCTGCTGCTGATGAACGTGCTGTGCTGTTTGGTAAATCAGTGTTCAGAACCAGTTTCATTTGTAAACTGAGAGTAAAATACTTAAACTTGGGTGCCTCACAGAGTTGAGGACCAAATAAGACATATGTGACATTTCCTGAGGAATTAGAAATGCTTTGCACGTATAAGGAGTTAGTGTTTTATTTGCTTTCCAGGTCACTTGCTCTATGATGTTGTAAACCTTTAGTTTATTCTTATACATTGTTGTTCTGGGTTTTTTTTTTTAACCTTTTAAGTTAGAAATCCCTATTAACAGATTATAATTTAGGTTTCAGTGGTGATAGCATTTTTTGTTATGACTCTATTCCATTCATTATATTCTTATTTTAAGACAATAATTTTGTCATTCACACACTTTTAAATCTTATATCCTACAATATTAATGTAGGTAAAGGAGAGTTTAGATATTTTTCAGCATACATAATTTACAGTTTTGAAATGCCAAGAAATATAGTGTACTGTCTGTGCAGCCATGTTATTATGTTGCCAGGAAACACTAACTTGAATTGTAGGAGCTCTACGAAATGTTTGTTAATCTGGCACAGTTGTGAGTAATGATAAGAAAAGAAAAAAAATATTTAAGTGACTGAATTAAAAGGAATTGTAAACTTATCAACTCTAAGTATGTGTGGTTGATTGTATATCAGTTATACCTCAGTAAAGCTGGGTTTTTTTAATTGCATTTGGAAAAATGAAAATTACTTTTTAATTTTAGTTCTTACTGACAGTGCATAACACCAGAGCTGTAATGTAGTGATCTGCCAATGAGGCGCAAAGCAGTTCTATGTTCATAGTAGGAGCTCAAGACACAGCTCTGATGAACACCAATTTTGATGGGGGTTTTCTTTTAGGGAGTTCCTTAGTTTTGCTTTTCCTCTGTCTCCTCATTGTAAAATGAAGATCATCCTGTGTCTGTACTGGGTTATGAGAGTTAAGTAATTCCTGAAGATGAGATTATGAGAAAATGTTGTCAGCACTCTTAGCATTGTTTTGAACTAGCTCACACCTTTAAGTATTAACAATATGCTTTTCTAAGAGGTTTCTTATCTAGATGCCACAATAATGAAACTTAAATAGTAAAGATGTTAGATTGTTTTTAAAAAATTCTTTTTTGAGGGGTGAAATATAGTATATGTAAAAACGTTGCACTAGTGAACACAAAAATGTTTGAGGGTTCTTGATAATGCATCTGTAAATAAAATCCACTCACTCCATAAATTGTGTTTATTTATTAACAGGGGTTTTTAGATGCCTGTGAGAAGGGCCCTCTCTCTGGTCACAAGCTCTCTGGGCTCCGATTTGTGCTGCGGGATGGAGCGCACCACATGGTTGATTCCAATGAGATCTCTTTCATCCGAGCAGGAGAAGGTGCTCTTAAACAAGGTATGCTGTTCTAGTGTAACCACTGGATCCCGAATCCCTCACTTCTTCTCACTATCGAAGAATGGAAGCAAACGACAAAGAATGTGTTGCAAACAGAGAGAGAGAATTTATTGGATCGAAAGTGCCCTCGAGGGTTAAGAGCAGACACAAGTCCCATCGGATTGTGGCTCTGGGGTTTCTGTGTCACCCTTTTTCTCCCATATGCTCTCTCCTCCTTTGTGAAGTTGTCTCTTTCCCTTTTTTTCTTGACCAGTGGGGATATTATTTCTTCTCTGAGGTCTGGCTGCTGGGGAGATTTTCACCTTATAATGGTTAGGCCCGGATGTGTCCTGGGACTCAAAGCCCATTATGGGGTGGGGAGGGCAATACACAATGTCATAGAATGTGCCCTGTGTTGTTTCTCTTGTTTTTTGTGACACTTGTGGTTACCTTTATCTTGTTATTGTTACAATATGTTCTCTCACTCAGCATCCCGTTTTTTTCACACTCAGCACTTCCTCTGCTCACGTCTTACTTTCCTACCTACACTAACACTAGTACCCATGGCTTTGGTGTGTCTGTTTTCTCTGATAGACCATGAGAGTCTCAGAAGGCAGTGCTATTTTTAGTCTTCACCTAGAGCACTAGACCTCACACCAGAGAATATGGTAGGTGGTGATCAAATATTAATAGAATTGAAGTGAGGGTGGATTACCATGTTATCTTTCTTGAAAAGTTAAAAGCTTACCCTGTACTCCTAGTTTATCTGTTTTTTTTCATATGTTTAAATTCATAATCTGTAAATTCTATTTTTAACAGAGATGATAGAAATTTTCAGAATTCTAAAAATTTTAAAGATATGTTAACTGCAGTCACGCTATTTTTAGTGACTTTTTCAAATGTCAAGAAATCCATAAATTTGTAAGTAATTTTTTCATGTAAATGACATTGTAAGTTTTTAGGCATTTTGAGAGTAGCAAAGTATTTTGAAAGAATTTAGTAAACCTTATTCACAATGCAGACTTCTTGATAAACTGCTAAAATTGTCAACCTTTTCTACATAGAAGAATATGTGTATTCAAACCCAATGAACTTGAAGCCTAAGCAGTTGCAAACATATCTGATTCTTTGCTTTTAAGAGAAAAAAAGCCAATCACAATGTAGCAGTTTTATATCAGAGTTATTCAGCAAAGGATCTTCAAAGTTGTGACCTGAAACCAGAAAATTAATTCTCTTTGTCATCTCTTCCATATCCTTTATGTGGAGATTCATTAGTAATGTCCATAAATATCTTTACACAAGTTACGATTCACTAAACATTTCAGAAATATTGTCATCAAAGGGGGTTAAAATGGATAATAGAAAATTTAATTAATCGTAATATTTCCTGAGCATTTGGTAAATCAGGGGTTTATTGATTCTCTGTTTTGAACTTTGTGTTGCCTTTAGTTGCAGTTTGCATCTGTGATCAAATATGGGGCAGTGGTTGGATAAGGTTGCTGATTCCTTAACCAGGTTGCTAATTGCTTATTTTACTTAAACTAATTGAGCCTTTAGTAATTTATGTTTTTGTTTCTGAGCTATGAAAGGGAAAGAGAATCCTTCATTTCATTTATGGCAGTTTTCCATTAAAAATGCAGTTGAAATCTATGATGTAGAAATCTTTTCACAATGCGAACATTGTGTTAATAGTAAATAAGAAAATAAAATGACAAAATGAGACTTTATTAGGCATGACTCAGAATAAAAGACTTTTAAATGTTTACCACTTTTTACAGCTGAGCATTGAAAGACAGGAAGAAGGAAAAAAAGTGTTTACCACTATAATCTTATGCTGACAAATAAGTTATAATCATTTGATATACTTTTTAAAAGTACAATTAAAACAAATTAGAAAGTACCAATTGTTCTGTGCTGGTTCTTGACTGTAAATTGGTAGGTTTCCTGCAGATAGAGGTTATATAAAGCCAGGTAATTGATATGGTTATCAATTGACAAAGAGCCTCATCCTTTTTAACTGTTCCTATATTTAAATGTAAGTAAATATAGATGTATATGCCCATAATACACATACATATCTGTGAAAAATGTCTATATAATAACTAAACAGTTGAATATGTACCATTTAGTTTTTTATTATTTAGGCATAGTATAAATATTAAGTATGATTAATTGCCTGGTAGATGTGCAAAGGAAAAACACTAGATTATAATTGAATTGAGAAATTTTATTTTTGCAAAATATACATGTGCAAACAAGTAGGGTGCTAGTATGAAAAATAAATTCTTCTGTTTGCTGTTTCTTCTGATTCTTATTTCTCCATAATTGAAAGACAGAAATCTTTGAAACATCACATTGTATGCCACAAACATACACAATTATAATTTGTCAATTAAAAATAAAATAAAACTTTAAAAAATTAGATTTAGAGTAAAAATAAAAATTAGCTTTTCCAATCCTAAGGGGGAAAAAAAGACAAAGATGTAAAAGTCACATGGAAAGGAAGTTCTTTCCAGACTGAGTAAGAAAATTAACTTTTTATACATATACCTCCACTGAATGCCATATGAGAGTTTCAGGGCCAAAATGTTGGTAAATGAGCTTTGCATAAAGATAGCTTATATTTATAAGGTATTATAATTATTATAATATTATAGTATGTTATATAGATATATGTTACATATTACCAGTATTGGAAGAAAAATAGTTAAAATATCATGTATTCTTCATTTAAGAAAATGAAAACTGGAACTAATTTGAGCCAAATTTTAAATTTTGTCCATAAGATTAATCAGTGATATAATGTAAAACCGAAATGTGAAACTGAATGTTCTGTTTGGGCATGTTTTGCCCTATGGCTATGACCATTGCTATCATTTTGTGTGGCCAGTTTTTGTGAGGGCACCATGCTTGGTCTCCCCAGAAAGACCGAATATGTAGTCACCCTGCAAGAGAAATAAAAGCCTACCTAGAGTTACATTGTAAGCTCATTTAACTCAACAGTGCCCTTTTTTTGATGATCTGTCCCATTATGTGCTGGGCTTTTGAGTTTGAATCGTGGCTCTCCCCTTTACTTACTTTGTGGAAATGTGCAGGTCATCTGAACCTTTCCCAGGCTGCTTGTTGATAATAATTCTACAAATACTAAATGAGAATGTGCTTGAAAACACCTGCACATATATATATTTGGACATAGTCAATGCTAATCCCTTTTCTTGGTATATTAACTTTGACCTGGCACTGTGCCATGCCACCCATTCCCCAGCTATTTGGTCTCAGAGTGGTTATATTTAATAATAACATTTATTGATTGCTTATGTATTATGCTGAGTACATGAATTACCATATTTTCACAGTGACCTTACAGCTGAGAAAGTTGAGGCTCATGGCAATTAATTGAATGACCCAGGGTTACTTGCTAGTTAGTGGTGCAGCTGAAAGTTAAACCCAGACCAGAGTGATAGCTCACACAGCCTCTTTAGCATCTGGCCTGGTGATATCTATGTTATTCCTAGTGGGCTGAAATATAAACATTACCATCTCTACCCACTGCCTTGGCTTAAAAGGTCCTATGCCAATATAAGTATTTTCATTTCTTGCCTTGAGGAGCTACAGACCACATTGATCTGCTTGAGGAAAAATTGCTTTTAGAACTTGGCTGCTATGTGGCTGTTGAAAGATGACAGTGAGTTAGCTCTGGAGTCTTGTCACTTGCGATAGGGCTAGAGGAAGATATGTGTTAAGGGTAAGTTTCAGTGAGTCAGGAGGTGGATTTAGGAAGAAAGGGGTAGTTAAAAGGAAGGGAGCAAGGTGAGGAAATATGAAATGAGAACTAGACAGGCTATCTTCAACAATTGAATGATGGGCCCTGCATACTTGGCTCTTTCCTTCCCTTTATAAAACAGGACCCCAATCTAACTGTTTTACATTACTCATGTATTGAGAACCCTAGATAATGTGTAACTAAATCTGGATATGTCTGCTCACATCTCTCCTTCAGGGTGCCTTTTTTCATGTTAATTACTTTTCTTCAGAGCCAAGGAAGCTCTGCTGTTGTGGTAACCCAAGAAATAGAGCTGTTTCTACAGTCTAGAATTGTTAATCTAATTTAGATGTCCATGTAGGATTCTATGGGGCTTAGCCAATGAATTGTAGGAGTCTGCAGTATTTCTGTAAGTTCAATTATTTCTCTTTCAGAATAAAATTAGGACTAATGAGTCAAGGGTAGGTATGAGCTAGGATATTATTTTAATTAAAAAATATTTCTAAGAAATGCAAGTATATTAAATTGCTGTTTTCATTATTACACTGAAGCTGATAATATCTTTAGAAGAAGTGCTTTAGTGAGTACAAGAATGATTGTTCATTAGTTACAAACATATTGATGCTTCTGGGAAAATTATGACTATTTAAAAACAAAATATTATCTTTGTCATCTTTTCTTTTTTTTTTTTTTGAGACAGAGTCTCACTGTGTTGCCCAGGCTAGAGTGCCATGGCATCATCTTAGCTCACAGCAACCTCAAACTCCTGGGCTCAAGCGATCCTACTGCCTTAGCCTCCCGAGTAGCTGGGACTACAGGCATGCGCCACCGTGCGCAGCTAGTTTTTTCTATATATTTTTAGTTGTCCAATTAATTTCTTTCTATTTTTAGTAGAGACAGGGTCTCGCTCTTGCTCAGGCTGGTTTCGAACTCCTGAACTCAAACGATTCGCCCGCATCGGCCTCCCAGAGAGCTAGGATTACAGGCGTGAGCTACCGCGCCCGGCCTTTGTCATCTTTTCTGTGTTTTGCTAAAAGCAAAATAAAATTAGCCAATCTGAGGCTGAAGTAGTATTCTGCACTATCACAACTTCCAAATTAAGTATGAATGTTTGAAGTTTTATTATTTCTCTCCATATTGTTACATTTAAATATTAGTCAGCATTTATAATAGTAAGAAGTGTCTGGTTGTGTATTAAGTGGGATAAAAAATAAATACAGACATATACATTGAGTTTTAGTGCTTAAATGGCCAAATCAAATCCAATATCTTTATTTTGCATGTGAAGAAACTTGAGACCTAGACAGACTATGCTTTTCCAAAAGGCATATAACTTCTTAGAGGCAGAGCAGAAACTAGAAACTTAGTCTTCTAATTCACAATCACATCTGAAATTGTTCAGCCCAGGAAAGGCAAGACAGATCTCATGCATGACTTATCTCTGAGTATATGAAGGGTGCCCTCCCATCTTTCTCCTGTGATAAAAGTTATTTTCTTGTATTAACAGTTAAAAATAACTATCTGCCAGGGACCAACCAGAAAGAATAGGTTAACCTTGGTCAAAGACTTAACAATTAGTGTCATGGCTTATTCAGAGAGAATAAGTAACTAAACTGGATAATTTAGATGGTAAAGGACTTGATCAAATGTTGTTTTAAGACCTTTTTTTATATTATTTTCTGCAGTTTAATGAGTTCTAAGGATAAAAATATGGTAATGGAAGTACTAATACTATAATTAAATGTCTTACTGGAATTTCCATTTAGAAGAGTGACTGTTACTGCTACGAGAAAAATAAGGCCAGATAAATTATTTTAACCTTATCATTTGTGCATGTACCTTTGGAAGAGCACCATCTATTTTCCTTTCATATATGAGTTCCAGTTTGTCAGTTTGTTTAAAGACTAATAAACTTTTTTTTTTTAACCTAGCCTTGGCAAATACAACATTATGTATTCTTGAACCTGTTATGTCTGTGGAAGTTATAGCCCCAAATGAATTTCAGGGACCAGTAATTGCAGGAATTAACCGGCGCCATGGGGTAATCACGGGGCAAGATGGAGCTGAGGACTATTTCACAGTGTATGCAGATGTAAGTACTATTGGTCATTGACAATCTTGCTTTTATTAACCACAGAAGGAAATCAGAATTAGCTTTTGTTTTTGCAGATTGTAGAGCAAATCAACACATTCCCCTGTTGAATTTGTGGCTTATATATGTGTGACAATTTCTGTAATTTGCTGTTAGAGCAATGCAAGTGTGAAAGCTAAAAATAAGATTCATTTTATCTTGGCCTTTTGTGAATGTCATTTTCTTAGAAGTATAGTTATGTTTCTTTCTCATTTTAGCTTTATTTGCATAGCAGCTTTTTATTATGTGATCTCTAATTTATTGGGGTAATACTTAATTTCTTTGCCTTGCCTGTACTTTTCTTGATTTAAATCTCAGGGGAGAAGGTATTTATCATATCATATAAGGCCTCCTGGAAGATACTACCGAAACACATCAGTAATGTGTCCAAAGGAAAGTTGTATTAACATTTTCACAGAAGAAACACTTTTGAATGCTTGAGCTGGGGCCAGAGAGCAGAGTCGAGATGAGGAGGGAAGGCCATCAGTGGTGGTCTCTCTGTAAAATTAAAGATTTGATTTCTAGTTGCAACTGTCAAATGAAATAATTTTCAAATGCGGTTTCTCACTTGGAATAAAAGAAAAACATTTCTCTTTGGCTTTTAATCCTTTTAAACCAAGAATATCGAGTAGAAACCTCAATCTAGAGGAATTAAATGGCTAAGATGTCCATGTATTTTTCTCAAATTTTTTCAATAAGCAGTGCTGTAATATCTATTGTGTTTGTTTTCAGGTCCCTCTAAATGACATGTTTGGTTATTCTACTGAACTTAGGTCATGCACAGAGGTAAGCCAGTGTTTAAATATTACTACAGGGCACTTCAAAAGACCACTTACAAAACGATCAAATTTGTGAAATCCTGACTTTGCATGACTTGATAGTTACAAAAAAAAAGTCTTTCTTTTTTAACTCCTAGGGAAAGGGAGAATACACAATGGAGTATTGCAGATATCAGCCATGTTTACCATCGACACAAGAAGATCTCATTAATAAGTATTTGGAAGCTACGGGTCAACTTCCTGTAAAAAAAGGAAAAGCCAAGAACTAACTTTCCTCACTTTGAGTTGACTGACTTTAACTGAATCTGCAAGGTTTAGAAACTTTGATGGGTTCCAGCAGAATAAATTAAGCCTGCTGAAACAAATTTTAGAGGCCCTTCCTATTCACATTCAGGAGCTTCTGTTATATTCAAAGATAATTCTATATGTATAGCTCAACTCTGTTGATTGGTTTTATAGTTCATTGAAGAACCTCAAATAAACTATGATTATCACTGAAATATATTTAATATTTATTTAAGGGAGAAGAGACTAATTTCATTTATACTTCTAATGTATATAAACTTCCTTTTCAGATTTATTATGAGATTTTTCAACATACATAAAAGCTGAAAAAACAGTACAAGAATAGCCATATACCTTCCATCTAGATTCAACAATGAACAACTTTGTTAATAATTTAGCATATAATTTGTTTTGTCATATTTACTTTACCTGTTTGCCTATTGTGTATATCTCATACCTCTAATATTTAAAAAATTCTTCAAATTATTAGTTTGAAGACTTGAAAGTGAATTGTGTACATCATGACACTTCTTGGAGAGTGATTAATGGGCAGGCTTTGCTGTTAAAGAGTGGATTCCATATGATCTTAATAGAGAGCAATTTTCAGATTCTTCATTAGGATATTAAAATATTAGCTAAATTTCCATCTTTTATATATGGCTGATTGCTTCAATTTGTGGCTTTTGCAAATTTGTAATTGCCTCTGTTTTAGGAGTATAAATATTATTTTCTTGCAGTCCTTTGTGAAGTAAAAATGGACACTTGCATATGCTATTCTTGTTTGTGTTCATCTTAATGTTTGTGCAACCCTAAATAATAAAATATAATTTATAGAGTTGTGGCCCAGTTAGTTTCAGTCACCTAGTAAATGCTGGTCGAATTTTAGTCTATTGGAATTTATCATATATTATATTCATTGAGATTGTGAAAGAACAAAGGTTAAGCTTCTATATCCAGAGTGATTTGGGCTTTCCCTGACAGTTCTATCAGAATTGCTTTATCCAAAAATCATTTTATGCCACAGATGTATCCTAGTCCTTCCCATTACTGAATAATAGAAATAAAATAATTGCTATAAATTTTTTTTGGCTTTCTTGATTTATAGATTTGGCTTTATAAGTTAAGGTTTCTAGGGGGAAGAAGATTTTTTAAAAGTATTAAGCACATGTTTTCAAGACATTTGCCAAATCATTTAAATGTATATTATTTCTCACAACCCTGTGAGAATAAATACTATAATTATACCCATTTTGTAATAGAGGAAGCAAAGGCACACAGCTTAAGTTTTCAAATTGATACTTTCAGTTATAATCATTCACCAAGTGCATTTCCCCTATGAATGTCTATTGCTACAATAGCATCAAGCCTGAAAAATGTGGTGGTTATGACATTTCATCAGCATCTTATGCCATTCACAATAACTTTGAATATTGTTCCTAATGAGGAAATACATTCTATGTATCTTCATTGAATTTAGCATCATTCCTGTGTCTACTAAGAATGATCAGCAATACTGGAACTAAGATGGATGAATTTGGATTCGTTTTTAATTTTTGTTAAACATTCTGGTTATAAAGTTATAGTATTGGAAAAGGTCCTAGATACCTAAACAAACACCAGCATTTCATAGGCAGTGATGTGGCCCAGCTGATGGGACTAACTAGAATAGGATCACATATGGACAAATCCAGGACTAGAACCCACATCTCTTGCTAACTCATTAGTGTAATTACAGTTGGTAAAGACCGCATATCAACCAAAGTCTGTAGCATGGAAAAAATTAATGAGAATATTTATAAATGAAGATTTTTTTGTACTATTGTGAAGGATAATTGTTGACTAATTTACAGAAAGACAGTATTACGTACTTGTGTTGGAAAATAGTAGCAGCACTAGGTAGTATCACACTGATGTTCAACCATTGCTGCACTTTAAAAATGACTTGGGGATCTTTAGAAAGAAATAAATACCTAGGCCCACCCTCAGATATTCAGATTCTTTGGATGGTTCAAGGTAAGTTTTTCAGGTGATTCTGATATGCATTCAAAGACCACTGAAGTATTGCCTATACTTAGGCCCAAGACATGAAATGAAAGATTTGTGAAATTCAGATGTGTCATATTAATATTCTTTTGTGTGATATTAGAGTTTGGGCTATTGGTTCTTCATTTGATAACTTTACCTTTTTTTTTAAGAGATGGAGTCTTGTTATGGGGCTCTGGCTGGTCTCGAGCTCCTAGGCTGAAGCAATTCTTCTGCCTCAGCCTCTGGAATAGCTGGGACTGCAGGTGCATGCAACAACCATGCCTGCCTTGGTAACTATCTTAAAAAAAATAGTCAATTTTTCTGTTTGCTGTTATTCTTTTCTTCTCTGCTCACTCTTAAATTGTGTGATTTATTAAAATCACTAAAATTTAATCAGGTATGAAGTTTAGCATTTTTCATATTTTATATGAGTCTTAAAATGGGCAGCCACCTGGTAGATGTAAATTGTAACATGTTGGAATGTATCCCTTTGTAGAAGATAGCTATTTGCATTGCTAATTGCAACTATACATTCAACTATAAATTGTTGAATTGGAGCTCTAATTGCTGCTTTCAAATGAGTAACAAGTTAATGCATCATTCAAATAAGTTAATTGTAACTTATTTATCCATTCAGATAATGCCAGGCAGCATGTTAGGTGATTGTAGTACTTAGAAAGTTAGGAAAAGTCACAGAGCAGGTTAGAATTTTCTAAGCTAAGAGAGATTGGTGTAAAAACTAAGATGTCATGAAGGACTAAAATTCAAGTGCAAATATAGACACTTCCAACTGATTTTCAAAAGAACTTGTTTAACTTCTAACAATTCATAATTTAGGTAGAAAAAAATGAAACTGAGTAGAATAAAATAGAATACAGGCAAAATCCCTGGTATTATTTTGTATGTCTTAAAATGCTGAAAGTTCTAAAGAGGTGAAAATGATTATGATGCTGTATCATTGTCATTGCCTCAGAGTGATTCAGAAGAACTTAGACTCTTAATGAAAAGAAGGCTTAGGGAATTTAGTTTTTCATTTTATGCTAAGGTACATGAAGTAATTTTTCTGTTGTTAGCTAGTGAAATCAATGTTAGTAAAACCAAGTTAACAATTTTAGAGTTTGTGCTAGAAAGGATGTTCTTGTGATATTGAGAAACTTTGATTTGCTATAACTTTTATGGGTTTTATAAATTTATAAATTAGGTAATTGTATTTGTATACAATTTTTTGTGTATATAGAATTCCTCTTCATAATCTCTTACACTGAAATAGATCTTTTAAAGGATTACTTTAGAATCCTTACCTGGTTTAATTAAGGTCACATTTGTGAGCCTAATCTCACTAATTAAAATTGCCTTTATGAAGATGAAGACTTAAAACTAAGACTCTAGAAAGCTGAAACACCAAGTAAAGCCTTCTCTTTAGTCCTTAATGTGATATGAAAAGATCGATTAAAGATCACAGAACGTTAAGTATGCCATTATAATGCTCTTAGGCCCTTTTTCGGAAGATCACTTAGGGAACTTCAGTTAGAGAAGTCCACTGCTTGATTCTGGCATGATTTAATCATTGTAGGTTGTTTCCTTTAAATGATTATTTGCATTGCTTCAGAATGCAGACAGCTCTTTATATCAAGTGGATGTTGGGAAGATAAATGCAAAGGGTAGGGTTTTAAATAGAAAAATACATAACTAGAGCTGCTTATTTTTATTTTGTATGAGTCCATGCCTTTAAAATTTTTCTCTTTGTTTGAGCTCAGGAGTTCGAGACCAGCCTGAGCAAGAGCGAGACCCTGTCTCTACCAAAAATAGAAAGAAATTAATTAGACAGCTAAAAATATATAGAAAAAATTAGCCAGGCATGGTGGTACATGCCTGTAGTCCCAGCTACTCGGGAGGCTGAGGCAGTAGGATCGCTTGAGCCCAGGAGTCTGAGGTTGTTGTGAGCTAGGCTGACGCCAGGGCACTCACTCTAGCCAGGGCAACAAAGTGAGACTCTGTCTCAAAAAAAAAAAAAAAAATTTTCTCTTTAGTATAAACTTTTCCAATTATCTAACAGTACAGACTTAAAAGTAATATTATTATATATTTTAAGGCTGATGCTTCTTAATCAATTACTGGTCATGGAACCTGGCTAACGGAACCAGGTTTTTAGACAATGATACAAGTGTTCCATTAAATGATACTAATTTTGAGAGGCAGAGGATGGCAACATTTCCTGAATCAATTCTTCCTGCCCTGAGGAGGTACTGCACTAAATTTGATTATGGTACATACTGTGTTTGTTTTTATAAATTACTTAGGCCAACACTGGGTCCAAGTTGTCTTTATAAATGAAAATTATAAATATTTAATATACTTTCAGTTACGTCGGTGTCCCTTTTAACGCGTGTTTGCGGACAGCTTTATCTGGTGAGATACACTCTTTTACTTATAAAATTTGAATTAAGCAATATTAAAACTTCATTTAATTCCAGTTTAGCACCACACATTTTTCCTATGTATACAAATCTCTACAAACACGTTTAACGCATTTTATTATTTAGAAATGTAAGCATTTATTTAAAAGATACCAACCAACTTAAAAAGGAATACTTGCTTTAAATCATAAAATATAGCAAAATTCCTTTTTAAATAGTTAATATTTTTTTCTACAATCTACTTTTCATTGAAAATATATTATTTTTGTTTACATACTTAGTAGAAGCAATTTAGCAACATAAAATAACCACAATATGTTCAAAATATGAGTAATGTAGATTCAGAGATGAGACCATCATTTTTTGCTTTGTTTTTTTAAATACTTATTGATCCGGTTGCAGCATTGCTAATTGACTGGATTTTACATTTTAGGGCTGCAACCTTGGGGAGACTGCTGGTGACTGTTTAGCACTGAGCAGAGTTCGGTGTGCATGTGCTCCCAGAGTTAAAAACTAAAGCAGACTAATTGAAAAACAAATAAAAAACCCAACATCTTTTAATTTTGTAGTATTTACTTGTCATCATGGGCTTTCCCAAGTTATTAGAATGCCTATACCTTGGTGGTTTTACTAAAATAATGATATAGTCTAGTACAGTGATTTTGTTTAGAATTTAGTGTAAGCACATCACTTTTTCTTTTTAGAAATGATTGAGCTCTGTAGCTGCCACAGCCTGTCCTTCTTCAGTTCCAGAGGCTTCTTCTGGTGTCTGTAGCTCTTGACAGTGGTACTTCACTTTAAGTGGTTTGCCAGGGTACCAGACCAAGTGAATACGACAAGGAATTATTTCCTAGGAAATAAAAGTTATAAAATAATATAAGCTGCAAAAACTTCTGATAAAAAAAATTCTACATACAATGAATTGTATTTTACCTGTGTTGAGAATTCATGAAGTAGAACAGTATAATCAAAATCAATTTCATCATCATCAGTTTTCTGGAGGAAGAAAAAAGTATAATATATACAGTGATTTTATATTAGCTTATTATATTGGAAGGCTTATGTCATATACATTCTTGTTTCAGATGGGTACCTTGACTCTTGCTGCCTTTTAGGTTTTAGTCCCACTTTCTTTGGTAGTATTCTGTGTCAAGATATGGATCCTTATTTTTGTCTTGTCACTGAGTTATATGAAAGTCTGGTTGAATGTTTTTCTATCATTTTTTCTCTTCAATATTTATGGGTTTTGATGGAGGCGAGGTCTGTGGGGATACGTAGAATCTTTCAACAGCCTTAGGGATCTAGATACTATACATGTACCTTAAGCTGCTGTGTTAGCCCTTATATATTAATACCAGACAATAAGAAAAGGGGAAGGGCAACCAGTATTTCTGCAATACCTACCGCGGGCCAGGTTCTGCTAGGCACGTTATATATGTTCTCATGTAATTCTGACTATCTTAGAATAGTATGTAGTATGATCCTGGTTTTACAGTAGAGGTAACTTGAGGTTACACCTTGTAACAAATGGGAATTCAAACCCAGATCTGCTGGCTCCAACACCCACATTCTTCATATATACTATATGAAGCTATGCCAGACTGTTGCTAAAACAGTGCATTGTATATATTTTGGTAGACAGTCATCTTCACCTCTTTCATTCATTTGATTTCTATAAATTTTACTAGTGACTAAACCAATTTCCTATTTTCTTTTTGACATTTCCTTTTTTTTGCAAGTATGTATCTGTTTACTAGTAAAAATGGAAGAGGGGAAATTAAAAAAAAACCCTCAATTTGGATTATAATTTTAATTTCATCTATCAGGTTTTTATTAAGACTATTAAGGAATATGAAAAGAAAAAAAAAAGTACTCGATATAGATGGAGATTTTTACAAGCCATGAAATTTCCATTAGGTGAGGAGGGTCCTGAAGGGAGAACATACAAGAAAGGGCCTAGATAAGTCAGAAATTGTCTGCTTTTTCTGTTATGTCTTCTTTGCATTATTGGGTGGGTTTCCCTCCTGCCTCACAGAATACCCATGAATGCTCAAAGCAAATGTCGGAGGTATAAGCTGCAAAATCAGAGAATTCTTGAGAGAAAATTCAGTGTCTCTTAAGAGACTAGTTACTGAAGGTTCCAATAATCAGTCTGGCATTGTTGGTTTTGGGAGTGTATTTAGCTTTGTTTGACCCTCATTTGGTGACTATCTTGATCTTGGAAAGAAATGGTAATCTATCCCAAGATATTCCACACCAGCTGGCTGCTTAGCCCTGTGATTATTATCTCAGACTTTTGTGCTATCTGCACTATTTCTCAAACTCCTGACCTCAAGCAATCCTCCTGCTTTGGCCTCCCAAAGTGCTAGGATTATAGGAGTGAGCCACCACACCTGGCCTTCTGCACTGTTTCTCAAAGCCTGACTGTTTACCATGTATTTTTATAATTTAAAAACTTGGTTTTACTTTTAAACTTAAAAGTTTTTTTTTTAGAACAGTGCCTTCTTACTGTGCTTTTGAACACAGCATTTCTTAAGGAAATAATGGCAGTCTGCAGATTAGAGTCAAAAAAAAGAGGCAGAACTTAAAACAAATGATGAGATGACTCCATTTGACAAACTATTTTTGCTAAAAAAAACAGTGTTACTCGTTTTTTAATACAAAAATTTGAATCATGATAACGCTTAGAAACTCTATCATTTGATTAAGAACTTCCTCATTAAAGTTATTGAAACACACTCTTACATTTCTGTTTTTATAGATTCTTTCTCCTCCAGAAGGAAGCACCCTTAAACCAAACCAAAAAGCACAGCTTATTAGAGAACTGCAGAGGAGGACATTGTGCATCCCAGCCTGGCAAAATATTCCAGGATTGACTTCTCCCAACCAAGTCAAGCTCCACCAAGAAGTCATTACTTTTAATATTCAGAAATAATCTTTTTGATTTCTTTTTAAATCATCATGAATGTCAAATCCTTGTAGTCTAAACAGATGATGATACAGTGTTACATTTTCTGGTAACTCAGCATTTTAATCTTCCTGGAGACAGACTGGAAGTGGTGTTTTTTATGTTTGGTTTTTTTTTTTTTTTTTTTCTGAGACAGAGTCTTGCTCTGTCACCCGGACTAGAGTGCCGTGGCATCAGCCTAACTCATAGCAACCTCAAACTCCTGGGCTCAAAGCGAGCCTCCTGCCTCAGCCTCCTGAGTAGCTGGGACTATAGGCACACACAACCATGCCTGCCTAATTTTTTCCTATTTTTAGGAGAGATGGGGTCTCACTCTTGCTCAAGCTGGTCTCAAACTCCTGACCTCAAGTGATCCACCTCGGCCTCCCAGAGTGCTAGCACTACAGGTGTGAGCTACTGTGCGTGGCCTGGAAGTGTTTTGTTTGTTCCCTTAAATGTGTTGATGACCCACCCTACCTCACACCCCTCCATACTGCCCAAAAAAGAGAGAATGATCCCCAGCAGAACTGTTGTGGTTTTAGTAGAGTAAGTAGGCTTATGTTACTAATATAAGCTATCAAAAGCAGATTTCATAGCATAATAGGGTAGATGAGATGGTTTCTATGGCTAATGGAGAGCTCTAGTTAGGATAAAGATGAGTGGATTGATAGTGACACACTGCAGGCTGGGTGGTTTGGGGTGCTTACAAAAATCTGGTACTGATTGATAAGAGTTGGAACAATACTCAGTTTTACTTTTCTCAATTCATATTAAAGGCTAAAGATATAGGGAAAGTCATCCATTTCTTTTTTCCTAGCCAACATATCTCCCTCATCCTTAGCATAGTCCTCATGGTATTGGGAATGACATCTATTCTTTAGTTCTAAAGAAATAATTGTGCCAGTAAGATGGGTCTTATCTTATATTTGTATTTCAGTCCTTTTTTCCCTTGGCCACACTTCTCTCAGGCCCTTTTCATTTGGGATTGCAAGTTTATAACGTTGTTCTTCCTTACACAATTGCATTAAAAGGTAAGCTTAACCCTGAGTGTAAAGATAGTCATTCCACCTCAAAGGTTTTGGAAAAATTAGAATCTTCATACTTCTCTGAGCTACCTTCAGCCACAGAGCACCTCCAGTGACTTCCTGCCCTTGTGCTGTCTGGGCTTTAGAAGCCCTATTGCTCTGTTGCTAGTCTCCCAGAACAGTACTTAGAATTTCTGTTCTTAGCGACTTTTTAAAAATCATTGCTTGTTGCTTTTGTTGCTTATTTTGCTGGAAGATTATGGGAATCCTTAGTGGCCACTGAATAGCAGAATTGAAAATCTGCATGAATACTTACGTGTATCTAAATTATCTTGACAACATTTTCTGCACTTTAAACAAACCTCTTTCCCCAAACTTCTCAAGTAAGGTAAAAGCCTCTTGTTGAGGATATGGTCATCTTGGTAGATAAGAGGGACAGTCAGAAAAAGAGAGGGAAACTTTTATCTAGCAAAAGAACTCTGCTGTATCCTGACTTGTTATAAAGCAACAATCAATTAGATGATGATTTCTATTAAACATTCTATAAGGGGAAAGAAATATGTTCATTTTTATAAGTGAAGAAAAAAAAGTTTCTAGTTGAAGTCTGTTTTACAAGTGGCCTTTGGAAGGCACACCAAACTATTTATTATTGGCATTAAAAATGCTGACTTAATGCTGGGTAAATCCCATACTCGGAAGATATTCACTGATATCCATCCATGAGTGAATCCATGAAGAAAATAATTTTTTAAAATTGGTAGTTTTGTTCAGCTTGCCTCTCAGAGAAGTTGATTTTGTTTACTCTGAAAATGCCCCTCTCTCCTCACATCATTCTTGCCTGACAGAAACTCCCACCCTGGCTAAATCCAACTTATGTGTCTACTTTCTGCCCACACAGCTGAGAATGACGGCTCTGAATTCACGCCCACAAACTTTCAAGAGGCCTGCGGTGCCCCATGGTGCCTCCCACCCCCACCTATGTCCCAGCACCTCCTCTCTCATCCTCACTCTCAGCTGATGGCTTTGCCTTTTTCACTGAGAAGACAGAAGCAGTTAGAGTGGACCTTCCACAAGCTCCCACCCTGATACCTACTCTCCTACCTGCATATGGGCCAGTGTTCTCTGCTTTCCCTCCAGGTGAATTCTCCAAGTTCCTAAAATCATTTGCATTGATCATATCCTCTCTTGCCTACTAAAAGATATTAACTCCAACAACTTTTCCTGTCTTCCTTGCAATTTCTACTTTGGTCCTCTCTGCTAGATTCTCATTAACATATAAATATGCTTCCAACTTAAAAATACAATAGGAAAAAACCCTCTTTGAACCCTAAGCTCACCCATCCTCCAGCTACAGTCCCTTTCTTTTCTTTTACTCCCCCCCTTTATAGCTAAGTTTCTTGAAAGAGATGGAATGTCCACTTCCTCTCCTCCCATCTTCTCCTGAAGGCTTTTGCCCTCACTGTGCCAGTGAGATAGCTCTTAGTAAGCTCCCCATTGACTGCCAGTTGCTAAATCGAATGGTCAATTCTCAGTCCTCATCTTACTTGAATTTCCAGCAGTGTTTGATACTGTCAGCCAATCCTCATCCTTGAAACACTTTATTTTCCCGTATCTCCATCCTCTAAAGTTAGAAGTGAGTGTTCTAGCATTCAGTCCTACATAACTGATTTTCTTTGTCTACACCCATTCCTGTGATCTCATCCAGTCTTATGGCTTTAAATACCAGCTATATGGTGATAACTCCAGCCCAGACGTCTCCCCTGAACTTCAGACTCTCATGTCCAGATGACTAGCATGCCCCAAATCCAGATAATTTTCTCTCACATCTGTTCCTCCTGTAATCTTCAATTAATAAATGAAAACTCTATCCTTCCAGTTACTCAGGCCAAAATCCTAAGACTCATCCTGAGGTCTTCTCATTCTCTGATATCCACATCTAACCCATGAGCAAACACTGCTAGTCTATCAGAATCCAGACACTTCTCTCCACCTCCATTGCTACCACCCTGGTCCAAGCCACCACCAGGCCTTGCCTAGATTATAGCAATATTTTACTGATCTTCCTGCTTCCTCCCTTGTCTCTCTATGGTCTGTTCTCAATGTAGCCACAAGAATGATCTTATTGTAAGTCAGATCATGTCACTCCTCTGCTATAGTAGGTAAGACAGAGAAAGATAAGACCCTTCTCATGGCCTCCCAGGCCTTAGGTGAACTGATCCTCTCCACTTGCCCTCCACTTGATCTTGTCTCCTGGCACATTCCCCTTGCTCACTCTGTCCCAGCCACACTGGCCTCACTGCTGTTTCTCCTACCCATCAGCCACATTGCTGCCTCAGTTCCCTCTGCCTGATATTCTCCTCTTTCGTGGGAGTAGGGCTCACTCTCACTTGCCTTTGGCCTCTGCCCCAGTGTTACCTCTGCGCAAATTAGCCTTACTCAGACTATGTAAGTAGTAATTTTCCAATACCCTGCATTCTCTTTTCCATACATTATTTTTTTTTTGTAGCACTTACCATCATTTGATACATTCTTGTTTATTAATTCACTCTTTCTTCTCTCACTAGAATTAATCTCAGTGAGGACAGCAACATTGTGTTTTTTGTTCACTGCTATGTCCCCAGTCCCTAAAAATCATACTTGGCCCATTGCAGGTACTCAAATATTTGTTGAATGAATGAAATGTGATTAAAACTCTTCCATGAAATTAGAAATACAGATTAATTCAGTCTAAGAACACTGCCCTGGTTGTATCCCTTGTGGCGCAAGTTAATTTTCAGTTTTTCTTACCCACTGCTTCACACTAGTGAGCTGTGCCAAGTAGTAGTGTAAAAACTGGGTTGTCTTTTCCCACATCACGTAAGAGCTGCCAAGAAAAGCCAAATCCCAGATGGGTCTCAAAGAGGGATCAATATGTCCATGGCTATCTGAAAGGGAGAAAAAAAAAAGCACATTCGTTAATACAAATACCTTAACAGGCATTTTTCAAGACAAAATTTCAAAAGTTTCAGTAATGAAATAGGATTCAAACCTAGTCATATCAGTCATCTCTCTCACAGCAAGACCTTCAACCAGACATGTGATTTCGTTTGTATCTATTTCTATGTTAGTATGGAGATTTATGTTTCATTCAACTTGCTGCTCTGAGTAAATCTATTATAAAACAATTTAATGAGTATTTGTTGTACTATATACATGCAAAGTAAGAGTTATAATGATATTTAAAGTTAATCTAAAGTCTTATCGGTTGAGAAGTATTTTTAATTAGATTGAGAAATCTGTCAATGATCTCCACGTTACCTTTTGGTTTGGGTCTACAGTCAGTGCGATGGTCTTTGCTTCCTAATCTGCCAACATGTCTTTGCCCTTCCCTGATCATTGCTTTTAAAGCTAGTCAATGTGTTGGTAGCATCTCTGTTACTTTTTTTGAACACATGAAGAGATGGGTGGATTTTCCTGTGGCATTGTTTTTAGATCTAGCATCTTTTTAATTCAGCAAACATTTTTTTTAAAAATCTACTTAGTATCAGACACTACTAGCGCTAGGGATACAATGATTAATAAATTATCTTTTATGATTTTAGGAACTCAGATTTTACTGAGTAATTAGTTTATGAGATAATTGTACATGGGCCATCATTTTATGCATAGTCTATATTAAGGCCTGATAATAGCACAATACATGAGGAATACTAACAAGCTTCTTGGTAAAATCTTTAGCATAAATTTTATTCTGTATTGGTAGAACTTGACTGATTTATACTAGTAGGCAATTCAAAGAGCATTAATTAATCACCTTGTGCTGTGGAAGATACAAAGATGGATCCCTACCCTCCAGGTGTTCAACAGTGTAGAGATGCAGTTGATACGTTGCTTAAGAGGGGAGGATCAGGGAGTTGAGGGAGAACAGGGGAGGGAGAGGTTTCTTTGGTTTGGAGGGGTTTGGGAAAGCTTCACAGAGACGAGATTTTTGCTGGGCCTTGAATTCCTCTCATGTCTGTGGGAGTGGGAGTGGGGGCTTGAGTGAGAGATTGAGCACACAAAGATAAGAAGGCACTGGGTAGGTTCAGGCTCAGAGACTGGTCTAGATAGGGTATAAAATATGTTGGCACCAGACTGCATGGCCTTGTATGCAGCGCCAGAGTGCGTATGGATTTTGATTCAGTACTAAGTGTGGGAAGATGACTCTGGCTGCTGGTGCAGGACAAATGGAAGGAGGAGACTGAGATCCGAAAGACTGGATGGCAGGCTATTGCAGTGGTCTTGCGGAGGGAGAGGTAGCACAGGCATGAAGGGTGGTAGCAGTGGGTTCAGAGAAGATGAGATGGATCCACCCAAGATACTTCATGGGCATAGGCTTGATAGGAAATGGCAAGTTATTAAATGTTAGGAGATGAGTTGACAATGACCAAAGTTTCTAACCAGCTTTAGGAGAATAGTAATACTATTAAATAAATGAAGTCCAGAATGTGGAAAACTTTTGGGTGAAAACAAGTTGAGTTTGGTATCAAATGTATTAAATGCGGTGTCAAGAAAGCCACAGGGGTAGATGATATAAAGTGCTACAGATCAGGAAGGATGACGAGCAAGAAAGACCATTAGGTTGGGTGATCTGAGTGGTCCCTGGTGATTCGAGATACGGGAGTTTTACTTATGTACACAGAGTAGAAGCCAAATAGGAGGAGGCTGAGGATGAGATAGTGTGTATAGAATCTACTTTTGAAGAGTAGACATTATAAGGAAGAAGATGGGACGATGGTTCTGTGAACTGGTCAACAGAACTCTGATCTTGACTATTTTTATAGGCCAAGAGAAGGAACTGGTTGACAGAAGCTTTCAAAGATGGGAAGGGTACTGACAGGACAAAATTATGGAAAAAGTCAGAGAAACTAGAATCAAGGGTATAAATAAAAATGAGTCTTAGAATGAAGGAGAGAGTTGGGGAAGATATAGAGACTTCTCGAGGAGGAAAGAAATTGCAGAATCAAATGTCTCAATCTCAGTAAAGCAGAAAGCAAGACTATCCCTGAAAGTGCATGAGGCCGGGCTGTGAGCTGCTCCTTGAAGAAGTGGAATAGCTTTAACACTGACATCATACAGAGTACAGTAAGATATTTAGGAAAGAATAACGAGCAGCATTGAGAGCCTAGCACTTGGGGAATTTTCTTAGAAGAAAAAACCTGTTGAGAATAAAGCAAAACAGTATTTGTTTCCCGTACTGTCATCATTCACTGTTACATGGTTCATCAAGTCTTTTTGGTTCCATAATGCTTTTCTGTTAATTAATATCCAAGTGCTTTCAAATGTAGAATTGAGCAATTTTAGTACTCTTCATTGTCTTCTCTGTGTCATTTCTTCAACCTGGTAATGTCATTTTTCTGCTAGGATATGTTAAGTAATCAGCAGGGAACTCTGACCGTTTTTATAGATGTTATTGTAGAAAGCATGCTTCAGCCATCTACTTTCTGACAAGAATATCAGCATTTTATGGATGAATTTGGTGTTCCTCCCTGTATGAGCAGCCGAACCCTAAGGATTTCAGAACATTAGGTAATGCAGGACTCTGAATTTAACATCTTGGTATAAACTCTTTTCTTGTTATACTGTTGTGAGGTTTCCCATCATTCCTACCTTCATTGACTGAAAACTTCCTTCCTCCAACTCACTGTCATGTGTTTCATCTTACAGTGCTACTATGAGTCTAGATTTGTGAGGTCAAAACCATTACCCAAGAAGATAAATGAGTTATGCTAAACACTGTGAATAGTGAGGACATTCGAAAGAAGTGCTAGCAGCACTCCTGTAGCATTCCTTGGGCAGACGGAACGTTAGCTGATTATTCATAAGTCCTCAGTCTTTTCCTCTTTATGTAGTATACTTGAGTTCATCCATGAGAAGTTTATGAATTCGTTAGAAGAAATGAAATTTTTACTCAAAAACCAGACAACTTTTTTAGAGGAAAAACAATGTGGAGCAAGGATATTTTGAAATGGCTTAGATCTTTTCACTTATCAACTATACTACAGTAGTCCAATACCTTGGATTGATGAAGTACTGTATAGAATCTACTGAGATTTGAAGTGGCTAAAATTCACTTTATTTAAAACCAAATTTTTTCAGTTTTAAGTAGATAATTTTACATACACAGACAGGCAACAGATAGCACCATTAAATGTCTCTGCTGAATTTACTGTAACAGCAAAAGTTGTGAGTTTTTTTTTTTTGATGAAAAGATTTCTTCTATTAAAAAAGATTTTTTTTGAAGTTTTGTAGTAGCTGCATTAAGTTATATTGATATAGAATGATCCTTATGGATATATAGAATATATTAACTGAACATGATCCAGTTAACCTGCACCATTAAAATGTGGCCAAAATCTAGTGATCCTGTGGCAAATATTCGAAGGAAAGATCCCATACAATTTTTAAAATTTGTGTTTTAAGGAGGATAAGCCAACTAACAAGCAAAAAAAAAACTCTAATTATAGATTTCTAAGCATTAGTCATTAGCTCATTTATTTCAAGCAGGACTAAGTATAAACAAATTCTTCTACAACATGAGATTTCAAATTGTTCCTCATAATTCTTTGGCACAGGATTTGATTCCAGTCGTCAGAGAACTATTACATGAGAATCATCAAAGGCTTGGAATTTTAGAAAGGCAAAGAGCTTTATTCCACTTCCAGGTTTTTAGGAACACTTGGTCTCAAATTGACGGAGGACAGAAACACTCAAGATTGGAGAGCACAGGTCCTCCAGTGTTGACATGGCGTTGCCATGTACCTGGGCGAATGAGTGAGCTGTGAGAGTGTGCGGTGAGCAGTGCTGTGGTGGTCAGATGTCAAGCTTAATATCCAAGTGCAAGTCCAGAGATGACTTTTGTGGTTTTGAAAATTGGATTTTCCAGTAAATGTACTGAGTCTCAACTGCTGCCCACACACTCTGATTAGTGCCAGAAAAAATGAGCTCACTTCAGCTGAGTCACTTCAGAGGGCATGACCCATTTCTTAGAGACGCCACCACTGCCCATTAGCCATTGACCTGAAATGAGATCAACATGGCTCCACTGTAACCCAGAAGGGCCCAAGGTGGTCGGCTCCCCTAACCCTGGTGTATGGACAGAGTGGAGGGTGCCTCGTTGTCTAAAGTTTCCCAAGCCACCACCAAAAATAGAAATGTCATCTCAAGCTCTGGACTGAACCCTGAAAACTGCACCCGTATGTGCATGTCCCATTGTGAAGGTCTCTTTACTTCTTACTTGGAGGTTCAGCTCCTGTGCTCCTCATTCTGGGGAGGGAAACTGGGAGATTAAAAGGACACAGATAGCTTTTGGTGGCATTACTATATTGTACTAGAAATGAAGAACAAGAAAATGATCCCTCTTGGTTCTGTTTGCATACTACAACCTATAGTTGAATTAAAGTGCCACTTTAGGGATCAATGATTGTTCTTTTTCAGATTTAGTAATTACATACATTCCTGAAGATAGAAATTCCAGATACTGATTCATACCAGGTATGCTGACTACATCCAAGGGGGGTTTAAGTTGCTTCATTTGCTTGTAAAGCAGGTAATCCTCTTGTTGTCGTTTCTGTTTCTCAAGGAGCCGCGTACAAGTTACATTAATGGCTGGTCTGGGTTTCTGATTCTTGAAAAACACTCGAGCAGAACATTTCCCCAAATGTTCCTCACCGTCCTAAAGTAAAGATTTTGGAATTAAACAGGATTAAACAGGATGGTTTCTTATCACCCCTTATTACCCACCCCAATGTACACAGTCACAAGATTGAGAAGCATTCTTTGTTCATATTCTCTGGTATCAACAGAGGTAGTGGTTTTAGCTTTATAGAAGATGATTTTTGTGCTCACAGCTGAACACAACAATCCTTCACTTTTTGCTATCATTTTAAACTCCTGCCTTCTGACCATACCCTTATATAATAAAATGAGGCTGGGCCTATTCCAAAGAAGTATCACTGATGTCCTTTGAGCACTTCTTGGCTCAAACCTCTAGGACAGTGGAAACTTTACTCTCTAATGTGGACTAACATAATGCTTAGTTGGACCTCCAGGTTACTAACTTGCACCAAAAGATGAAGCTAGCTCCCATTAATAAAAATAACAGTGTCTTCATGCTGCCTTGCGAATTAGATTTTATTTCAATTTTAAAGATTAAGATACTGAAATTTAAAGAGGAACCTACTCCATATCTCACAGCTAGTAAGTGGTAAGCCAGGACTTGAGCTCACATCTGTCTGACAACAAAGCCCAGCCTCTCTGTACTAACTCCTCCTCTGTACTCCGAGATCTGGTCCAGAAGGAAGGCACGCCTAATGGGACTAACTCAACGATCTAAGTTATGTTTATTTGCATTCATATTTAAATGTAGATATTCTGGTGGTGTGGGTTCACCCTCGTTTACTTTACAATCCAGAGACATCTGGAGCTTCAAACAGTCATTAGCGGTACGGCTCATTCCTAGGATGCCCGTGACCTTTTGTGTCACAGATTCCTTAACCTGACAATAAAAGCCAGGGAACCTATGCCCAGAAAAATGCACATACACTCATACCTTCAACTCTGGGCCTGGAATTTGAGGAAGTTCATGGGCCGTTCTGGGCCCATGACTAGTGAGTCACGGCCCCACGCAAACCCGTCCATGGGCCTGAGTCAGGAACTCCTGTTGCACTGTGGTCGGTTGAGCAGTTGAGGCAATAACCTTTCCACTTTTGCAGTTGTTTAAACGGGATGGAATCCCAGTTAAAACAATCATCAAAAATAAACTTAGAAAAAGCCCACAGGGAAACAAGTTGTAATCAAAATTGGATCTGTTTAATAAGCCTATTTCTAGAACTAAAAAAAACTGAAAAGTGATTGCCAGTTAGCAACTTTTCCATCTGTAAGTACGAGCTTTGAGTGAGAGGTAATTTCAGTGACAAATTTAATTATTTGCTAATCTTTGATGCAACATAGAAAAAAGGTAAAGGGGTTGGGGGTGGTGGCTCACACCTGTAATCCTAGCACTTTGGGAGGAGGAGGATCACTTCAGGCCAGGGGTTTGAAACCAGCCTGGGCAGCAAAGTGAGTCCCCATCTCTACCAAAAAAAAATTAGCCAGGTTGGTGGTGTGTTCCTGCAGTCCCAGCTACTTGGGAGGCTGAGGTGTGAGGATCACTTGAGCCCAAGAGTTTGAGGCTATAGTGAGCTGTGACGATGCCACTGCACTCTAGCCCAGGAGACAGAGCAAGACCCTGTCTCAAAAAATGAATGAATGAATGAATGAAAACAGGTGAAGGGAGCACCCAGGAAAAGGCATATCAAAAGGCAGAAGTTAACTTGTACAGTCTCCTTTGATGTTGAAGCCATTTCCAGGGAAGAGAAAAAGAACCAGATATTTCTCTCATTTGTTTTCCTTTTCTTTATTCCTCCAAAACAGCTCCACAGAATCAAAGCAGTTTCCTGAAGATGTAATAAAAGAACTCTCCTTCACCCTCTGAAATGGAACATTTCAATTAGCTAGCTGTGCTCTTAATGTATCTACAGATCAAATCCAGAGAAGCATATTGTTGGTCAAAATAATCTAGTAATTGTTTTCTCTTTAGCTCTAATCTAACACTTTGCAACACTAGAAATCAAAGAAATCTTCCTTATGCTTTAGGAAAAATTTAATTCTTAGCCTAATAAACAAAGAGTATATTGTTGTCACGTTACAGCTTGTTTCTGAATACCAGTAAGCATTCTTCTTGAAGCTTGAGATTAGGGGAGTCATGTCTTCACCTCCAAAGCTCTGCCACCCTGAAACACTTTAATCCTGGACACTGTCTGCCCATCTCAGGCTGCTTCTCAGCACAATACAAAGGGAATTTGGGTTGGTCTCCTCTCTGCCCATGTTCTGGTTGCTGGCCCAGCACGTGGAAGTTCATCTGGCTCTAATTTCTATGTAAGTTTTCTTTTTACTCTCTTCTTGAAAACAGGGAAAAGGAAGGTTGGCAAGACATGGTCTGCTTGGTCAGGACTGTGATGAGGGGCTAATAATGCCCATGGCACATATTGGTAGTGCTCTGTGTTTTACAGAATGCCTTTATGTACGTAAACTCACAGAGCTGGTCTCATGCTGTGCTGGCCTGCCAACCAGAAATGTCACCAGCTGACAGGAAAAGGGATAGGTTGGCATTTGTAAATGAGTCATCCTCAGGACTCTGAGGTGCTAGCGGTGATACTACAGGGAGTTGTGAAATTCTCTCTCAGGGGCCTGTGGAAGGGTCAGATGATGGCTATGTGGATTATTTTGAATGCAAACCTGCAAAAGACCAGGAAGTTGAAGTAGTTAAATCTTGAGCTCCTGCCTCGTTCTGATCTTCAATTCTTGAGAACAAATAGAAAATGAAGCAAGAAAAAAAACAAAACAAAACCTCCAGGTCACTATATTAAGATTCTCCCTTTGTTTTTAAAAACATATTCATAGGAATTGCTAATAGAATACTTCACTAATTGTGGCTGCTTACCTCTGAGTTGTAGAGCTCTGTGCTAAACACCAGGTCAACTTTGCATCCCTCTTTTGGATTAATCTGAAATATAGAAACTGAATCTTAGCATAGTGGACGCTCCATTAACATCTTCAAATCCAAGAATTGCCCTTTTGGGATAACATGGCATGCAAATGGTAGCTTTGCATTTATTCCTGAATAAAACTGGCGATTTTTTTTATGAGGAGAAGAGATCACAAATTTTGGTCTGATCATGCCATTCTGCTTGCTAGTTTGACACCTGCTCACACAGAGGGAGGTTGAGAAAGGGACCTCGTTGCATTCCAGCTGGAAGCCACTTTGTAAGAGCCCTGAAGGAGAATGGATGGGCATGTGCAGGGCACTGGTGTGAATTCCTTCATCCTCAGCTCTTCAGCACCTTCCCCACACCCTGTCCCAGGTGCTGGGCTACATCAGCGAGCAAGACAGGTGTGGGCTCACCATCATGCCAACCCACGGCCGAAAGGGGGATGCAGCGGCAAATGCCTAACAAGTAATAAATACCGTGCTTTCTGGGGCGGGGTGGGGGGGCACGGAGGGGTGATGAGTAAAGAGGTAGAGCAGTAGCCAAGGGAGGCACCTGGGACAAGGTGCTCTCCAAGCTGAGATTTAAAGGACAGGGAGGAAGCAGCCAGGCCCAGACCTGGCCAGGGACATACCCCACAGGCAGAGGGGACCCACGAGTGCAGGCATGAAGGGAACTTCGGTCCATGACAGGATGAATAATCAGCACTGAAGAAGTCCTCAGATGGTATGGTGTTTCTTTCCTTTGCCGTTTTCACAGGCAGGCATAGTTCTGAACTTTTGAAATGCATGTTTAGCCTTGTTAAACTGTTGAATTGGTTCCCATGCATATTTTTAGAGTATACATATCCACATCACTGAAGTAAGTTAGACTGTTCAGAAGAACTTCATATTATTTGCCATCATGTTTTTTTAAGACAGCAAAAGGATTATTCAGTAAAAGAAATATTTTCTAGAGAAGAAAAGGAATTCTCTGTTGTATGGAGTTGAAGTTATTTCATATAGTCTCCATTAAATTAGACTCTGAAAACATCAATTTCCTTTGAATCTTAGTTCAAGAACATAATAACTTGGTTAAAATAACAGGATAATTTTATTTTAAATAGACAAGACATCATCCATTCCTATCACAGGTTCTTCAGAATTGCTGGGAAATTGGAGAAGGAAGAGGGATAGGATTCCTTGCAGTTATTCAGGCAGAGAGTGTTTAACATGTAAACATGCAGATGTTGCCGGGGAGGGCAGGGGGGCACCCAAGAGCACTGTGTGCAGAGCACTTTGCTTAGGGCTCATCTTCAACTCTCAGTCAAGTTCCGACTCCACTTTACAAAACGCACACACAGGGCTGTCTATTCGCTCGTTCACTGTTCATCGGCTACTATGCCAGGCATGGGGAGATACAAAGAAATATAACACCCAGTCCAGGCCGGGCGTGGTGGCTCACGCCTATAATCCTAGCACTCTGGGAGGCCGAGGCGGGTGGATCGCTCAAGGTCAGGAGTTCGAAACCAACCTGAGCAAGAGCGAGACCCCATCTCTACTAAAAAATAGAAAGAAATGATCTGGACAACTAAAAATATATATATAGAAAAAATTAGCCGGGCATGGTGGCTCATGCCTGTAGTCTCAGCTACTCGGGAGGCTGAGGCAGGAAGATCACTTGAGCCCAGGAGTTTGAGGTTGCTGTGAGCTAGGCTAACGCCACGGCACTCACTCTAGCCCGGGCAACAAAGTGAGACTCTGTCTCAAAAAAAAAAAAAAAAAAAAAAAGGGAGGGGAGAGAAGGGAGGAGGGGACGGGTATATGCATACACAAAGAGTGCAATGCGCACCACGCAATAGGATGGATGTATTTGAAACTTGGACTGAGGGGGGGAGGGAGGGCAAGGGCAACACACGTAACCTAAACATCTGTACCCCCATATTATGCTGAAATAAAAAAAAAAAAAAGAAATATAACACCCGGTCCAGCCTTTCCAGAAACCTGCTCTAGTGTGGGAAGAGGCTTGTAGTGCAGCTGGTCAGCATGGCCGAGCGCTGCCGTGTACGGTGTGTTAGGGAGGCTTTCCAGAGCACGGAGGCATGAACTCACTCTGTGAGGAGCGGGGCCAACCAGGCGAAGTGTGGAGATGGGGCATAGGGCTGGCTTCCAGGGGGACAGTGAGGCTGGAACAAAGGTTGGGTGGGGAGGCTGGTGAGAAAGCATGGAAAGCTTCATTTTTCTGTGAAGAGGACTTGGAACTTGATCCCAAAGTCTGTGGGAGCCACATTAAACAGCACAGAACGTAGGGTATTGTGAAGGAAAGAATAGGAAAAGGCATAAAAAGGGCTTAGCAGAGTGCCCGGGTCAGGATAAAAGTAAAATGTTCACTATTTTTATTATTATTAAAATCTACACATATAAGGGCTAGGAAGAACTGTGTTAGAAACCAGAGTCTGGCTCAAGTTCAGGGATAGGGAAGAAGATGACATGAACTCCCATCAAGGTTGCTCCTGAGACACCAAATAATCAGTGAAAGGCTACAAATGAGAACTGCTCAACAGTGGCTGGACTATGCTCCCACGGCTGCTGTCTCAAAGACTCCTGGGGTTCAGTGTCTCCACCACCTGCCCATGTTGGAGGAACACAGAGCTGCGGCTTGCTGCCTTTGACACCCTAGCCACACCCACCAACAGCTAATGCTCACAGAAGGCAACACTTCTGCTTGCCAGCAGGTTCCGAGCCTTGAAGGGCTTGCTGCAGCGGCCCTGAGGCCCTCGCCCACCTGCACGTGCACGGCAGGACTGGGGAGGCTGCCCTGCACGTTCTCAGGGCCTCCTGAGTCAGTGACGCCCTCCGCTTTCTAGCCGGGAGGTGGCGAGGGGAGGTGGGGAGGCCATTCATGGGAAGGAGGAGGAAGCCGGGTTAGACGGGGGACACTGGAGATGTGCTGGGGAAGCTGAGTGCTGAATAACTAGGTTCAGCAGAGGTAATGGTTGAGGCCGTGGGATTTGATGCGAGCCCCCAGGGAAGACGCGTAGAATGAGAAAAATCCTGAGGAACATCAGCGTTCACATCGGTATTAAGTTGGGGCATGCTTATATGCTACACAAATGGATTCATGAAAGTCTTCTTTAGTCTTGGTATAAATAGAGGACTTAAGATATTATTTGACTCCATAGTTTTTTGGAAACACATGGAGACAAAGTAAGGCCCCAGGAACTGCTCTTTGCAGGAAGAGAAACAAAACTGTATTAACAAAGACTATGAACTGAGTCGGTATGGAGTCCAGCCTTTTGAAGAGTTATTTTCCTTGCTAGTTTGATTTCCTTATTTTGTTTCAACTAGGCACTTTTTAAAGTGTCTACATTCCATCCAAAATAAGACTTTTATATTTTTGGTTGTACTTTATCACGCATCAGGACACAGTCCTTTTATCTCCGGTAAAGGCCTCTCCCTTCGCCCTTCCTGTGAGTCACAGGTCCCTCCAGTGCTGCTTTGCTGCTTCTGGCGAGATAAGCCGCCAGCCACGGGGGCCTGCGGGCGAGTGAGCACGAGGTGGAGAAGTGCCACCTTCCTCTGGACACAGTGTCTTGCGCTCTGAGGTTTTAGGGTAGTGTTGAACTTTGGCTGTCCTTGATTTAAAATATTCTGTGCTAAAGAGGTCTTTGTTGTCAACAGCATACACTCCAGGATTTGTGGAGCAGTCACCATATTCCAAGCACTGTGCTAGGTGCAGGAAATATGAGCAAAACAACAGTAGCATCTGCCCTCAGAGCCGTCTAGCGAGAAAGAGGACTTTCAGCTGAGCATTGTAGAGCTGATTAGTTGATTATCGCTGACTTAAGAGCAATGAAAGGATAACTGGAAAACTGATCTAGTCTAGGGATCAGGGAATTGACATTTGAGCTGAACTCTGAAGATTGAAGAAGGAATTTTGGGCTGGGGAAGGGAGCTGGCAAATCACCCCACACAGAGCAACAGGCCTGAGGCTCTGAGAAGCAGCCAGTGGGGCTCAGGGAAGAGGCTGACCCAGTGGAAGGGACGCCCCTGAAGGCTCTCCTGAGGGTTCAATCCTGAGAGGAACTGTGAACCAACCGATCCTTCCAGCTGGAGTGTGGAGAACTGACGCTGGAATGAGGGGGTGTTGGGAGGGAACACAGACAGGGTAGGAGTCTGGTTGAGGGAGCAGGGCCTGAGCCGGCTGGGCACAGTGGAAATGCAGAAAAGTGAATGGTGGACAGAGTAAATCCTCCTACAAGGTAGAAAATGAACAGTTATGTGTTAACAAATCAGGATCAGAAATCATCATAGGAATATACATTTTATATTAAGACAACACTTTAAACATCAAGTATCATTTAAAAGATGTTTGTCTGCTTGTCCACAGACCCCAGAGCCAACCTCTCAAGGTCAACTGGTCCTCGCTCTGTGACTTGCACAATAGGCTGCTACAGCTGGGTGGTGCAAAGATGATCCATTAAATTCAAAGGCATTAAGAAAAACCCAAGGTTTTTTTTATATTTTTTTTTAGATATAGGGTCTCACTCTGTCACCCAGACTGGTGTGCAGTAGTATAATCATAGCTCATTGTAACCTCTAACTCCTGGGCTCAAGTATTCCTCCTGCCTCAGCCTCCTGAGTAGCCGGGACTATGGGGTTGTGCCACCACAGCTGGTTCATTTTTCTTATTTATTTATTTTTTTTGGTAGAGACGAGACCTCACTATGTTGCCCAGGCTGATCTTAAACTCCTGGCCTCAAGCAATCCTCCCCCTTGGCCTGCCAAAGTACTGGGATCACAGGTGTGCCTAAGTAGACATTTTTGAGAGAGCCAAATCTGACCCTAGGCAAGGGTGACCAATGGTTCTTGCTCTCCTGAGCTAGGGACTATCCCTGTAAGGTAGATCTCAGTGTTTTAATTCCTTTCAACCCCTCACTGCCAAAATTGTCCATCTTCCAGACAGATCAGAGAGCTTTATGTCTCTTTCTTAACACACAGCCAGAGGCAAACCACATTGTTCTAATATCGCTCAGAAAAAGCCTGCAATGAAAAAGTCAGCAAACAAAGCAAATGATCGTGTGACTATACAACCTGAAGGAAGAAATGAGTAGCTCTTTGGTGCAGATTCCTTTCTAATGATGTATAAAAGAGAATTTTATGGACTACAGCCTAGAACTAAATGCTTTATAATTATACACCACTAATGACATGATTTGTGTTGTGATCTTGTTTTTTTGTGTGTTTTATTTGATAAGTTTTTTGATTGGATGCCCCCCTGGTTAATGAGAAGAGGGAGGCCTATCCCTCTCCCCTGTATTCCTTCCACCATCCCCACCCCGAACCCCGTCCCATCACGAGCTCTTTAGGGAGCTGATCAGCACTTTGACTTTTGGCTTGACGCAACCAGCAGGCCATTTTCAAAGTCCTGTTTGAGAAAGTGCCTAATGGAAAAATGACTGCCCAGAACTCATCACACTGGATTTTTTTTTTTTTTTTTGGTAAGAGAAATGCTCTTACAAATCCTTATAAAGTCAACATCAAGCATTTATTCAGTGCTTACATATAAAGCATCCTGCTACCACTGGGAGGGAATCATGATAAAAGCTATCTCTCATGAGCGCGCGCGCGCGCACACACACACACACACACACACACACACACACACACACACACTGTACTCTTATTATGTGCCTCACTTGACACAGTGCACATGGGTTAACTTATTATATCACAAAAGCCCTTTGAGGTAGGTATTACTTATCCCCATTTTAATAATGAAGAAACTGAGGCACTTGCCCAAGTTAAGGAATTGGCTGGAGTCACAGAGCTAGTGAGTGGCGAAGCTGGCCTCTAGAGCCACTGCTCTTCCCTAACACTGCACAGAGGTTGCAGAAACAGCCCAGCAACGTCTCTAAACAAAGGCAAAAAGAAAGTTGGCTACTGGTGCGTGTGTGTGTGTGTGTGTGTGTGTGTGTGTGTGTGTGAGAGAGAGAGAGAGAGAGAGAGAGAGAATTGTTAGCTTGGATGCTCTTGCACTGTGCTTGTAACCAAGGTCCTCGCAGACAAGAACCACCCCAAACCTTCTTTTGGAAGGGAGACTGCCAGGCGCCAGGAAGAGCATGTGTATTAGTTTGCTAGGGCTGCTAAACAAAGCACCACAGACTGTGCTAAAATGTCTGTGGTTTAAAACAACAGATATTTATTCTTTCACAGTTCTGGAGCCTAGAAGTCTGATATTAAGGTGTCAGCAGGGCCCTGCTTCTTCTGAGACTCTGGGTGGAGTCCTTCCTTGCCCCTTCCTAGTTTCGGGTGGCAGCTGTCAATCCTGGCATTCCCTGGCTTGCAACTGCCCCACTTCCATCTCTGCCTCTGTCTTTAAATGGTGTTTTTCCCTCCACGTCTGTCTGTATCTTCCCACAGCCTTCTTATAAGCACACCAGTCATCAGATTTAGGGCCCATGCTCATCCAGCCTGACCTCATCTTGACTTGATTACATCTGCAAAAACTCAAATAAGGTCACATTCACAGGCACGGAGGGTTAGGACTTCAACATCTTTGTGGAGAACACAACGCCACCCATAACAGCATGGAAGTAAAGGTGTCTGAGTCTTTAGAAGGAGGCCCGAATGCCGACCCTTTCAGGGGAGGCTTCAGTGGAAGCATAACCCAGTGCAGGAACTCTTCAGGGAGGGCTAGGACTGAGATACCCCGAGGAAAAGGGAGAGGGTGCCCTGGAAAAGGCAGGTTGTGGGCCAGGGCATGGACATGAGCATCCCAGCTTGGGGAGATTAGCAAATTAATGCTGGGTACACTGGGGTTGAGGTTACAGTGGTGGACGGGGAACAGATTAGGGAAGGTCTCTTATATGGACTTTATTCTAGAGCAGTGGGTCTCATACTTGAATGTCCCGCAGAATCCTCTAGAGGGCTTGCTAACACACAGTGTGCTGGGCCACACCAGAGTTTTTATTCGGGAGATCTGGGGTGGGGCTTGAGAACTTGCATTTTAACAAGTTCCAGGTGACACTGATCTGTTGGGCCAGGGACCACCCTTTGAGAACGTCTCTCTAGCTGCTGAGTGGAACCAGTGATGTTCTGAGGGAGGAGTAGAAGGTGACAAAAGTCTCAGGTAACAGTCACTAGAATATAGCAGAACTACTAAATAGGAGATTGATGACAAGACCACAATTCCTCCAAAGTATTTTTTTTTTTTTGAGACAGAGTCTCCCTGTGTCGCCCCGACTAGAGTGCAGGGGCATCATCATAGCTCAGAGCAACCTCAGACTCCTGGACTCAAGTGATCCTCCTGCTTCAGCCTCCCGAGGAGTTGGGACTACAGGCATGCACCACCATGCCTGACTAATATTTTTTTTTCTATTAGTAGAGACTGTGGTCTCACTCTTGCTCTGGGAGGTCTTGAACTCCTGGCCTCAAGTGATCCTCCCGCCTCCACCTCCCAAATTGCTTAGGATTACAGGTGTGAGCCACAGGGCCTGGACCTCTTCAAAGTCTTGAGGGTGTCATCAGGACCAAACGAAATAGAGGGGTGTTATCCCAAAGTGTGGCCGACTCAGGGACCTGGAGTCTTTGGCGAACCAGGTTATGATGCCTTAGAAAGTCAAGGGGGGAGGTCCGCCCTCCACTTCAGTAGGTGCAACTGACACACTCCATGGCCACACAGTATGTGCCATTTTCCAAGAAGGAACATTTGGAGAAGGCAATCTGGACTAAAATAATTTTTAAAGAAAATTCACTTCTCGCTTCCTGTTACATAGATAGCTACTTTGCTTTATAATGTTTATATATGCATCAAGAAGGTAAAACTGTTCCCATTGTGGCCTCTCTGATCAAAAAATAAAAATAAAAAAAGAAGTTAAAACTGCACATTCTAATAGCAACTCTACAAAGTCAGTAAAAGCTGTTTGCCGTAAAACACAAAGCTTTGTTTTCATATTAATGGATCAAAGATATTTCCTCTACTATGTGTCTGTACTATCTTTGTATTAGACACTATACAATTTTTATTTTTTTAAATATTGGGTGAAGTCAATTTGAAATATTGAAGTATTTGAATATTTTCCACTATTTGAAAGATGTAGTAAAGTCATTGAAATATTGAGCGCACTAGAAATAAACCTGAGGAACTTGATGAGGGATAGACAATAGGTATTTATTTATTCTCAGAGCACATTTTAAAAACATAACACCCTTTTAAACTCCCTCAAAACACAACAAAAACGGAGCAAATAAAAGAGCAGGCGGGTGTCCTTGAGAAACCTTGCCGTGGCTGTCACAAGGACGAGTCTCCAAAGACGTGATTCTGGTGGGAGCTAAGCTACAGAAAAGGAGCCCTGTGCTTCGGGGAGGACTCCCTGTTTTCCCCTTCTCTGCCACTGTTGCTGGTGGCTAAGTGCTGGTCCCTTCCTGTTGCCTTAGATCAAGTTGTGACAGCTTTAAACTTCATGTTTCAGGCTGTGGGGGGGGGCGGTGGGCGAGGACAAGTTTACTTTGTCCAGAGCTTACAGGTGATTCTAATCTTCCCTCCCACGCACCCTACATCTCTCTGGTCTTACAGACTCGGCTTCTAAATGTCCCCTCCAGCCTTCGAATTTGGTAAGAAAGCATAAATGTCACGCTATTCCAGTAAAAGTAAACTTCATTTTATAAGGTTACTTTTATGAGTCAGGCTTAGTGGGAGACAAATAAACAACTCATTTGTGAATAAAAATTGCTGTGCTGTTCTCATGTTCTAGACAGAGATAGCATCGGTATATTACATTATACCCTGGAATCATCTTATTGCATTTCCCTTCTCCCAGGCAAGGTCCGACAGAGTGAATACAGTCTGTGGAATGAAAATCAGGCACCTTTGGAGCAGGCCGCAGCTGATGAAGCTCCTTGCTTCATCAGGCTAAGGAGCAGTGGAGAGAAAGAGACGGAATACTGTGCGTAATCCCCGCTCAGCCGACTCTGGGTACCGAGTTCCTGACCTGGAGTAGGGAGTCAGAGTGGGAATGGCCAGAGGCAGGTGCCCTCTCCAGTTCCCCTCTGGGCTCCGGTGGGGCCATTAGAAAAAGCTGATCGTGAGAAAGACACGGGAATGGGTGGGGTCTGGCCTGGCCTCCTGTTCCAGATGCCCCAGTGGTACCAGCACCCTCCGGCTACCTTCATTTCATTTAACAAATATTTAATATTTGTCTCTAGCAGGCCCTATGCTAGTGCAATGGAGGGGACAGAGAAGTGACACCTGGCACCCCGCAGAAGTTTACCATCTACCTTGGGAGAAGCAGACACACGTGCAGAGTGGAAACACAGTTGGTTGTTCAAGAGCCAGGACAAAGCAGCGTACAGTCAAGTACCAAGATGGGGCATGGAGGGCAGGCGGGTTTACATGTGAGACCACCAAGGCTGTGGACATCAGCGAGACGAGAGGCGGGAGCAGGAGCTGACGTTTCCTGGTGCTGGCGCGTGTCAGGCAGTGCGGTAGGTACTTGCAGGAGCTCACAGTTGCCCTGGGAGTGGGGCGTGGTGGGCTGAATGAGACTCCCCCACCCCCAAAGACATCCACTTCTTAATCCCCCTGGACCCATGAATGTTTGCCGTGTAATAACATGGGAAAAGGGATCATGCCAATGTGATTAAGTTAAAGGTCCTGAGATGGGGAGATTATCCCGGGCTATCCTGGGGAGCCCAACGTCATCACAGGGTCCTTATGAGGAGACAGTAGTGTCACAGCCAGAAGGTCTGCACTGCTGCCTTTGGAGACGGAGGATGGAGCCACGAGCTAGGAGCACAGGCAACCTCTAGAAGCTGGAAAAGATAAGGCAAAGAATTCACCCCTGGAGCGTCTGGAAGAAACAAAGCCCTGCCTGCTGACACCTCTATTTTAGCCCAGTGAAACCCACTTTGGGCTTCTGACCTCCAGAACTGGCAGTGAATGAATGTGTGTTATTTTAACCCACTAAGTTTGTGGTGATTTGTTACAGCAGTGCTAGGATGCAGTGCAGATACAGACTTATTTGTGATCCTTATGTCATGTTCTGTGTAGACATGTGCCCTGGGGATGACCACGATTCACATACCTCTTGTACACAGCTAAGGTACAAGACTCCCTTCCAGAATTCGACTTTACTGGCTAGAGACATGCTGAACAACCCTAACAAGCGGCCCGGAGACTTGTTATGGCTGCCATCCCCTAGCCGTGGTGGGACTGTCTCTGTAACATACTCTTCAATGGAGGCACCATCACAAAGGCAAATAAATGCCAAGGCTGTAAAGTATTGCTACATCCTGGGGTGATTCATTGCTTAACAGAAAGTGAGATCAAGGGTCAGGTTGGATATGGGGGGAGAGAGAGAGAATTTAACATTCCATGCCTCATAATACATTCATTTTAGGGCTGATTATTTATATTCAATCTCCAGCAGAACCACCCAGGTTCTTAAAGGAAGAGTTTGCAGCCAAGCCAGACTCCTCATGGGTAACAATCACGACAGCACCGATGGTCTTGATCTGGGGCATTACTAACACTCTGTGATTACATGCATCGTTGCCTATGACTCCACGTGTAGAAAACTAAGTGGAAAATGTGGGATGGTGAAAAAAAAAAGTTTGTGGTTTAAAAATGATTTATTACAAGATGGTAAAAAACATTCCAACTTGCCAGCTCTTCTGGGTGCAGTAAGGTTGGGCGATTAGGACAAAGTTCCAAGGAGGCCAAAGTCAAAGTTTTAACCCCAAGGCCTGGTGTCCTTTCCTGCCCCATGCTAGACCCAGACTATGCAATCAGAGCCTCAGACCAAGGGGTGCTGTGGAGGGCGGCGGGACAGAGACCGTGGCACACTGAGCTCTTTGAGCATGAGCAGTGCCTGGGAAGGAGGGTTTGTGCTTTCAGGGGTGTTATGTTTCATCCTCAGGGTAGTGTGAGGGTGCAAAAGAAGGCCTAGTTCTTGCAAATATCCCCTTCCCTGCGGTTCTTTCATGATGGCTATAAAAACAGGAGCTTTCCTTACATGAAAATTAAGATTATTTCACTTTAGTATTTATTCCTTATCTTCTCCCTCCATACTCATCACTACTTTTTAATTTTCCAGTTTTTGTTTCTGTGACCTACTTAATGTTTTGCTTTCCTATTCTCCTGAACGATCACCTCTGAATTATTGATATTAATGGAGAGAAGACTTCAAGAAGAGCAGCAATTAGAGGGACTATATTGTATTGAAGTGCTTTATAGATTGAAGAGTGATGAAGGAATAAAGCTTTTCTCAGTAGAGTAAGCGCTCTCCTAACCGCTCTGTGGCCCAGCAGACGGGCTCTGTGCTGTCGGCCTCGCGGTAGCCTGATCCTGGAAGTGCACAGGCTCCTGCCTGGTGGCCTGCACTGGAGCTGGCCTGGTATTTACCCAAAGTCAGCTGATTTGCTTCCAGACTTTCTTATGACGGGTGTACTTAGTACTAATTACATAAATAAATGTTACGTAAACCGGAGAAGAGTGGGTACAAATGAACGGGTCATGTCCACAAAATTCAAGTTAAATGCTTTATAAAGCATTTATAAAGCATCATAAGAATTGATGAAGTCAAGTCTCTAAAACTTTTGCTGCTGAATTGGGTGTGGATGAGTTAAGATTGGGCAAGAAAAAGAAAAAAAAAGTAAAAATAAAAGCGGAGGATTATGCACTGTATTCTTTGCAAGTGTTCACTCCACTGTAAGGAAACCAGAATGGAAATCACAAATGATCCCCTATGGGCGTGTTGTTTTTTTGCTAGAAAGACTGTAAGAAGCTCCAATTAAACAGCCTTGGCCCTATGTCAAAATATAGGTGATAAGTTTACACTTATGCATTTTAATTTAAATTGAAGTAATTAAGGTATGGGCATAACTCCTCCACACCCCCTGCACTTTGGTCCACTGTATGTTTCTTTTTTCTTTTCTTTTCTTTTTTTTTTTTGAGACAGAGTGTCGCTTTGTTGTCCTGGCTAGAGTGCTGTGGCATCAGCCTAGTTCACAGCAACCTCAAACTCCTGGGCTCACGCAATCCTTCTGCCTCAGCCTCCCAAGTAGCTGGGACTACAGGCATGCGCCACTATGCCCGGCTAATTTTTTCTCTCTCTATATATTTTTAGTTGTCCAGATTATTTCTTTCTATTTTTTTTTTGGTAGAGACGGGGGTCTCGTTCTTTTTCAGGCTGGTCTCGAACTCCTGACCTTGAGCGATCCACCTGCCTTGGCCTCCCAGAGTGCTAGGATTACAGGCATGAGCCACCGTGCCCGGCCAACTGTATGTTTCTAACCGCAGGTCCTGGCCTGGTCAGAGGGCATTCACCTTAAGTGACCAATCCTCAAACAAAAGCCGATTCCCAAATAAGCTGACTTTCCCATGAAGTAAGTGCATGTGAA